>NSJW01000023.1:13874-217211 GCA_019955255.1 Castanospermum australe
CAAGGGATGACAATATATCTTGGTTACTCGTGGTTGTTTCTCTTAGATGAAAGTTTGATTCCGTTTGGTCTATCTTTGACTTTTTGGTCAAACAGATAAATTTTGCAAGTGTTTGTCATTCAAGAAGGCCTCGAGGATGTTTGTGTTGACCCCAAGCTCTCCCACAGATCCCTCAAGGGATGGACAATGTATTGGTTATTCGCTATTATTTCTCTTAGACGAAAAGTTATGGTTCCTTTTGGTCTTATCATTTGACTTTTTGGTCGAACAGACAAAATTAGCAAAGTTTTTGTGAATTTGAGAGGCTTCGAGAGGATGTTGGTGTGACGCCCAAGCTCTTCCCCAAAGCTACAAGGGATGATAAATATGTCTTGGGTTATTGGTTATTGTTTCTCTTAGATGAAAGTTTGGTTTCTTTTGGTCTATGTTTGACTTTTTGGTCAATTAAACAAACATAGCAAGTCTTCGTCATTCGATTAGCCTGGAGGACGTTTGTGTGACCCCAAGCTCTCCCCAAACCTTCAAGGGATGACAATATATCCTGGTTATTTGTTGTTCTTTCTCTTAGACGAAAGCTTGGTTCCTTTTAATCTATCTTTGACTTTCTAGTCAAATGTTCCAACATTGCAAGTTTTCGTCATTCGAGAGACCTAGAGGATGTTTGTGCGACCCGAAGCTCTCCCCAAACCCTCAAGGGATGACAATGTATTGGTTATTCGTTATTGTTTCTCTTAGACAAAAGTGTAGTTCCTTTTGGTCTATCATTGACTTTTTGGTCGAACGGCAAATTACAGTTTTTGTGATTGAGAGGCTAGAGATGTTGGGTGGACCCAAGCTCTCCCCAAAGTTACAGGGGTGACAATATGTCTTAGTTATTTGTTGTTGTTTCTCTTAGACGAAAGTTTAGTTTCCTTTTGTCTATCTTTGACTTTTTGGTCAAACAAACAAACATAGTAAGTCTTCGTCATTTGAGTAGCCTGGAGGATGTGTGTGTGACCTCAAGCTCTCCCCAAAGTTTCAAGGGAAGACAATATGAACTGGTTATTTGTTGTTGTTTCTCTTAGAAGAAAGCTTGGTTCCTTTTAGTCTATCTTTGACCTTCTGGTCAAACGTACCAACATACTGAGTTTTCATCATTCGAGAGGCTTAGAGGATGTTTGTGTGACCCTAAGCTCTCCCCAAAGCGTCAAAGGATGACAATGACTTAGTTATTCGTGGTTGTTTCTCCTAGACGAAAGTTTAGTTCCTTCTGGTCTATCATTGACTTTTGGTGAAACGGACAAACATTGGAAGTTTTTACCATTCGAGAGGCCTAGAGGATGTTTGTGTGACCCCAAGCTCTCCCCAAATCTTCAAAAGATGACAATGTGTCTTGGTTATTCATTGTTATTTCTCCTAGAGAAAAGTTTGGTTCCTTTTTGTCTATCTTTGACTTTTTAGTCAAATAGACAAACTTAGCAAAGTTTTCGTGATTCGAGAGGCCTAGAAGATGTTTGTGTGACCCAAGCTCTCCCCAAAGCTTCAAAGGATGACAATGTGTCTTGGTCATTCGTTGTTATTTCTCCTAGAACAAAGTTTGGTTCCTTTTTGTCTATCTTTGACTTTTTAATCAAACAGACGAACTTAGCAAGTTTTCGTGATTCGAGAGGCATGAGGATTTTTTTGTGACCCCAAGCTTTCCCCAAAGCTTCAAGGGATGACAATATGTCTTGGTTATTCGTTGTTGTTTCTCATAGACGAAAGTTAAGTTCCTTTTGGTCTATCTTTAACTTTTTGGTCAAACGGACGAACTTAGCAAGTTGTCGTCATTCGAGAGGCCTGGACGATGTTTGTGTGACCCCAAGGTCTCCCCAAAGCATCAAGGGATGACGATATGTTGATAATTAAATTTTGTCACACTTAATTGTTGCATTTGATTAATGATTTTAGGGCTGTTTAGTGTGTAATTAATGGTTTTTGGTCTAAATTGGACTTTTGGGGTTTTAATTGGATTTCATTTATTTTCGTGTTAATTTTTCAGATTTACATTGTTCCAGTATTTTGATCATAATTTTTGTTCTAGGTGTCCGATTAACCTCATTCTTGTTTTGTTTTGTAGATAACTCAGAGCTACAAATGGTATTAAAGACTTGAAGGCTAAATTCGGACAAGAAGGTAGTCAAAACTGGAGCCAAGTCAATCACGAAATTCTGGAGCTATGTTTAGTTAATTGGGCTTAACTTTGTAATTAGGAGCCCAATTACATGGGACCAAAGCCATTAGTTATGTTTTTAATTTGGGCCGGTTTTGGAACCCCTGACCTGGTTTAGTTTTAGGTTTAAATAGTAGATTAGGGCAACACAAACAACAGCTTTTATATTTTGTGAAATTTTAGATCTAACGCCTCTCTTCTCTTCTCTCTTCTGTTCATCTTGTTCTTCTTTTTCTTTCTTTTTCATTTTCTGTTTGTGCACAGCCATGTAGGCTAACTTTCCATTCAATCAACCCATGAGTTGAGGTTTCTGTTGTTGAATCCAGAGGACCCGTGCTCTCCATGAACTGGATCTGTTTCTCTTATCCTTTTACTGGAATTGAGCAACACGATTGTGTACGTTGAATCTGAGTGGATGAGGTTTATCTATGATTTCTGTATTTTGGTCATCCAGGGGAAGGGATTAAATGTTAGATTTAATATTTAGGTTGATTAACCCAAGGGATTTAAAATCAAAACAGGTTGAAGTGAACACTGTGCGATGGCATGAGTGAACGCACCAAGGGTTTGATTAAATGCTAGGTGATTGTCTAGTAGAGAGGGTTCCTATATGAATGCAGGGATTCCGATTTGTTTAGGGTCAACCACGAAATTCAATAATTCTTTGTCCAGTGATGGATGTCCTTGAAACCTCAATTCTGGGTTGGTTGATTGCTTTTAATTTGTTACTTTCGTTTTATCTCTTGCTCTAATTTCGTTTTATATCTTGCTTTAATTTCAATCGAATTAAAACCCCCACTGTTTATTGTTTCTGTTTTTCAATTGAGTAATTTAGTCCTATGCAAAATTCCTTGGAGAATGATTCAAGTTGTCCTATATTACAAATTTATTTATAAGCCTGGTTAATTTGAGTGAGTTCGACAGTTCACGTCATATGTCTTAGTTATTCGTTGTTGTTTCTCATAGATGAAAGTTTATTTCCTTTTGGTCTATATTTGACTTTTGGAGAAACGGACAAACATAGCAAGTTTTCGTTATTCGAGAGGCCTAGAAGATGTTTGTGTGAACCCAAGCTCTCCTTAAAGCTTCAAGGGATGACGATATGTCTTAGTTATTCGTTGTTGTTTCTCTTAGATGAAAGTTAGTTTCCTTTTGGTATATCTTTGACTTTTTGTTCAAATGGACAAATTTAACTAGTTTTTCTCATTCGAGAAGCCTATAGGATATTTGTGTAACCCTAAACTCCCCCCAAAGTTTCAAGGGATGAGAATATATCTTGGTTAATCGTTATTGTTCCTCTTATACGAAAGTTTGGTTCCTTTTCGTCTATCTTTGACTTTTTGGAGAAACGGATAAACTTAGCATGTTTTCATCATTCGAGAGGCCTATAGGATTTTTGTGTGACCCCAAGCTCTCTCCAAGGCTTCAAGGGAAGAGACTATATCTTGGTAATTCGTTTTTGTTTGTCTTAGACAAAAGTTTGGTTCCTTTTGGTCTATCTTTGACATTTTGTTTAAATCGACAAACTTAGCAATTTTTTGTGATTTGAGAGGCCTAGAGGATATTTGTGTGACCCCAAGCTCTCCCCAAAGCTTCAAGGGGGGACAATATGTCTTGGTCATTTGTTATTGTTTCTCTTAGATGAAAGTTTAGTTCCTTTCGGTGTATCTCTTTCTTTTTATCAAACAGACAAACCTAGCAAGTTTTCGTCATTCGAGAGGCCTAGAAGATGTTTGTGTGACCCCAAGCTCTCCCCAAATCTTCAAATGGTGACAACATGTCTTGGTTATTCGTTGTTGTTTCTCTTAGACGAAAGTTTGATTTCATTAGGTTTATCTTTGACTTTTTGGCCAAATGGACGAACCTAGCAAGTTTTCGTCATTCGAGAGGTTTAGAGGATGTTTGTGTAACCCCAAGGTCTACCTAAATCTTCAAAGGATGACAATGTGTCTTGGTTATTCGTTGTTGTTTCTCTTTGACGAAAGTTTAGTTCCTTTTAGTCTATCTTTGACTTTTTAGCCAAAATGGACGAACTTAGCAAGTTTTCGTCATTCAAGAGGCCTAGAGGATGTTTGTGTGACCCCAAGCTCTCCCCAAATCTTTAAAGGATGACAATGTGTCTTGGTTATTCGTTGTTATTTCTCCTCGACAAAAGTTTGGTTCCTTTTGGTCTATCTTTGACTTTTTAGTCAAACAGACAAACTTAGCAAGTTTTCGTGATTCGAGAGGCCTATAGGATGTTTGTGTGACCCCAAGCTCTCCTAAAGCTTCAAGGGATGACAATACACAAACATCTTCTAAGCCTCTCGAATGACGAAAACTAGCTAAGTTTGTCTGTTTGACAAAAAAGCTAAAGATAGATCAAAAGGAACTATGAAAAACAACAACAAATGACCAACACATATTGTCATCCCTTGAAGCATTGGGGAGAGCTTAGGGTCACACAAACATCCTCTAGGCATCTCGAAATATGAAAACTTGCAAAGTTTGTCCGTTCGGTCAAAAAGTTAAAGATAGACCTAAAAGGAACCAAACTTTTATCTAAGAGAAACAATAACGAATAACAATGATACATTCTCATCCCTTGAAGCTTTGGCGAGAGCTTGGGGTCACACAAATATCCTCTACGCCTCTCAAATGACGAAAACTCTCGCTAAGTTTGTCCGTTTGACCAAAAAGTCAAAGATAAACCAAAAAGAACCAAAGATTCGTCTAAGAGAAACAACAATAAATAGCCAAGATATATTGTCATCCCTTGAAACTTTAGAGAGAGCTTGGGGTCACACAAATATCTTCTAGGTCTCTTTAATGATGAAAACGAGCTAAGTTTGTCCGTTTGACCAAAAAGTCAAAGATAGACCTAAAGGAACCAAACTTTTATCCATGAGAAACAACAACGAATAACCAAGACATATTGTCATCCCTTAAAGCTTTGGGGAGAGCGTGGGGTCAAGCAAATATCCTTTAGGCCTCTTGAACGATGAAAACTCGCTAAGTTTGTCTGTTTGACCAAAAAGTCAAAAATAGACCTAAAGGAACCAAACTTTTATCTAAGAGAAACAACAACGAATAACTAAGACATATTGTCGTCCCTTGAAGCTTTGGGGAGAGCTTGGGATCACACAAACATCCTCTAGGCTCTCAAATCACGAAAACTTGCTGAGTTTGTCAGTTTGACTAAAAAATCAGAGATAGACCAAAAGGAACCAAACTTTCATCTAAAAGAAATAATAACGAATAACCAAGATATATTCTCATTCCTTGAAGTTTGGGGAGAGCTTGGGTTCACACTGACATCCTCTAGGCCTCTTCAATGACGAAAACTTGCTGTCAAAGATAGACCTAAAGCAACCAACTTTCGTCTAAGAGAAATAACAACGAATAACCAAGATATATTATCATCCCTTGAACCTTTTGGGAGAGTTTGGGGTCACACAAACATCCTCTAAGCCTCCCGAATCACGAAAACTCGCTAAGTTTGTCTGTTTGACAAAAAGGTCAAAGACAGACCAAAAGGAACCAAACTTTCGTCTAAGAGAAACAACAACGAATAATACACATATTGTCATCCCTTGAAGCTTTGGAGAGAGCTTGGGGTCACAGAAACATTCTCTAGGCCTCTCAAAAGATGAAAACTCGCTAAGTTTGTCCGTTTGACTAAAAAGTCAAAGATAGACCTAAAGGAACTAAACTTTCATCTAAGAGAAACAACAAATAGTCAGTTATAATATATCTTGGTTATTCGTTGTTGTTTCTCTTATATGAAAATTTGGTTCCTCTTATCCTATCTTTGACATTTTGGTGAAACAGACAAATTTTGCATGTTCTCGTGATTCGAGAGGCCTAGAGGATGTCTGTGTGATCCCAAGCTCTCCCCAAACTCAATGGATGACAATATGTCTTGGTTATTCGTTGTTGTTTCTCTTAGACGAAAGTTTGGTTCATTTTGGTCTATCTTTGGCTTTTTGGTCAAATGGACAAACTTAGCATGTTTTCGTGATTTGAGAGGGCTCGAGGATGTTTGTGTGACCCCAAGCTTTCCCTAAAGCTTCAAGGGATGACTATATGTCTGAGTTATTCGTTGTAGTTTCTCATAGACAAAAGTTTGGTTCCTTTTGCTCTATCTTTGACTTTTTGGTCAAACAAAAAATTTAGTGAGTTTTCGTCATTCGAACGCCTAGAGGATGTTAGTATGACTCCAATCTCTCCCTAAAGCTCAAGGGATGAGAATATATCTTGGTTATTAGTTGTTGTTTCTCATAGACGAAAGTTTGGTTCCTTTAGGTTTATCTTTGACTATTTGGACAAACAAAAAAAACTTAGTGAGTTTTCGTCTTTTTAGATGCCAAGAGGATGTCTGTGTGGCCCCAAGCTCTGCCCAAAGCTTCAAGGGATGACAATATGTCATGATTATTCGTTGTTGTTTCTCTTAGACGAAATTTTGGTTCCTTTAGGTCTATCATTGACTTTTTGGTCAAAGGGACAGACTTAGCAAGTTTTCTTAATTCGACAGGCCTCGAGGACGTTTGTGAGACCCCAAGCTCTCCATAAAGCTTCAAGGGATAACTATATGTCTTGGTTATTCGTTGTAATTTCTCTTAGACGAAAATTTGGTTCCATTTGCTCTATCTTTGACTTTTTAATCAAACGGACAAACTTAACAAGTTTTCATGATTCGAGAGGCCTCGAGGACGTTTGTGAGACCCTAAGCTCTCCCTAAAGCTTACCTAGAATAGGCATTGTGTTACATGTTAAAATTTATTATTGAGTTTAATTAAGCTAAATTAATGTTAAGTTTAGTTTAAATTTATAAAAAAATAAAATTATGTGAATATTAGGTGAATAAAAATTTTAAATTAATCTAATAAATTATTTTAGTGATCATGTGTGTATATTAAATTCTTTCTAAGAAAATAAAATAAAAGTCACGTGTTGAAAAATCCAAAATTTAATTCTAAGTCATAAAGTATTACTCATTAAATAAAAATATCACCATAACCTGTAAATATACTCAATTACGTGTTATCTGCTATAAAGAAAATGTATCAAACTAAGCTATTGTGTGACATTTCACATAACCACATTCCATAATCATCATTTACATCATAAATAAAACTATACACTATTATACATACATGAGATTTCAAATCTGTATACAACTATTTATCACTGTGCATCCAAAAGATTATTAGCTGGGCATATTTTCCTGCATGTCAACCTATACACATATGTATATCAAGAAAAACTACTGGCCTCATTTGGCCATGCAGGAAAAGTATATCAGAGTCGATATCCTACATATACATACTGCACTCCAGGCTAATCCTACCTAATCTACTAATCATAACGACACATAACAGCCAAAATAACTGGTTTCTCGGAAAGGAGACAACTAGCTAGTATCGATGAACAGCGAAATGTAAATCCGCATCTTTATTCAGCTGCAGAAGGCTCTGGAAATAACACAGTTTATAAGGATGAGAAATAAATTCTCTGTAGGTACTCAAACACATAAAAATATAAAAGAATATAATTCCCGTAACATTTCCAAATGTAACAAGTACAGAAAATATAGTTTCATAGTTAGTCAACAATTTCAAATATACATAACAGCTAACATTTACCATTTCTTGAAACTTCACTATATGTTACATGCTCACAAATTTTAAAATAGGGCTTAACCCCTTTTAAATTTCCTCTTTGTTTACATAGTCCAAACTTTAACTGGTTGAGAATCCTCCTTTGTCATAGGGCATCCCCTAAAACTAAAGTGACCATTCCACGTGCACTGGTAGATTCCACTTCACTATCCACACTTCTGGTGGGCCTGTCCATAATATGGACCTAGACACATGTAGGACTTCTCGTGGACTTCTTCCATGATATTTTATTAGAAACTCTTTTCTAATATTTATGGATCACCTCAAATTCATTTTCTTTCTCCAGAGAATCACATTCAAGTTTTGCTCATTCTTTCTGTTTAATTAAAGAAGCATGTAACATATTGAGAGAGGACTTCTTAAAATATCAACATCTCAATTTCACTAACATAAGTATAACTTTGTGAAATATGAATTAGAGTCTCAAATTCCACTTTTTTAATAAAACACCTATTCCTCTCCTAATGAAACACTTTGAAATGATTATCTAGTACTTAAATCACATAACTTTCACTTGAAACTCTAACATAACCACAACCTAGTGGAAAACAAATATCACTAATATAGGTTATTTATTCTTAAATCAATACCATATCATGAAACCACACCATAAAATTATCAAACTCTCACTATCTACTATAGGAAACATATCCAAGTAACTTGCTCATCCAAACTCCCAAAGTTCCCACACAAGGCCGTGGGCCATGCGCACATAATTACACATGAATTTTTCAATCCCACAAGCAAGAAATGTTAATAAAAATAAATATACCATAATTTCAACAAGATTACACAATTACAATAAAAATCAACAAAACATCCCCTTAGAACCCTAGTGTAGCCGTGAGCTAGGGGTGCCAAATCTTGCAATTCCAAGCGATTTCCATCACACTTCATGCCATACAAAGATTCCAAAACATCAAATCAAGCTTCTAGCCATACAAAAATTCTCAAATTTACATCCTAACCAATTTCTAAAACAAGAGCTCTAGTATGTCAGCTTAGAGATCTTGGGTTCTCACTTGAAACTAGGGTTAGAATCTTAACCTAAATGGCTCACCAAACTCAAAATCATCCATAATATTGTTAAATAAATTTTATAAATTCTAACAATCCAAATCCTTGGTTGATTTGCAACTAGATTAGTTAGATGGGAACTAAATAGGAAAAAACTAAATAATAATATATTTAATTACTTTAGCCCAATAGTGATTATTTCTCCTATCTAATTAAAATTGAACACTTATCTGAGTATTTATTGATCATTTTATACCAGTTATATTTTTACTTATGTAAATCTTATCAATATAAAGTTTTTAAACTGGGTTAAAGTATGATAATTTTTCCTATTTAATTTTATAAATGCTTAGAAAATTATTAATAATTTATAAAATAAAGTTGCTAATTTCTATATTTAAATATTTTACTGGACAAAAATGCCCTCATGTGAAATCTCATAATTACTAAATTATCACTATGTAGTTTTCATTATTCCTTCAGGTATTTCAATTATTTTTTTTAGTTTTCCTTAAGTAATTTCCATTGTCATTTTCTATTTAAATGCTAAAATAAAATATTAGCAATTAAATAATATATTTATTAATATTAATAACATGAATAAAATTACTTAAAAGAAAATTAAAAAAAAATTATTTTCACATAAATGGGGATGTTACAAAACCCATCGTGGGGTTCCACATTATAATTATTATCCTGTTACCTTGTTCCAGGCTGTATGAAGTGGCTTGGGGGATTTTGGGAATCCATCGTTGGGTTATGTTTTGTAATTTTTGGAAATTATTATTCCATTACTCAACTCAAGGCAGCGCGAAGCAACCCGATGGGTTTTGTTGTTGGGAACAAATCATAGGGTTTCACGTTGTAATTTTTGAAAATTATTATTTAATTACTCAGCTTAAGGTAGTGTGAAACAGCCTAATGGGTTTCATTGTTGGGAACCCATTATAGGGTTCCATGTTGTAATTTTTGGGAATTATTATCCTGTTACCTGACTCAAGGTAACATGAAGCGGTCTAGTGGGTTTTGTTGTTGGGAACCCATCATTTGGGAATTCTTATCCCGTTACTCTCCTCAAGACGACGAGAAGCGACCTGGTGAGTTTGTAGTTGGGAACCTGTCGTGGTTGCTGCAACCCTATTGATGTGGCGTGAATCTTGGTGTCAATATATTGGTATCCTTTTTGAGTTTTACTTCCCGGAGAACCTTAGTCTTCTTTTGGAATCATGCCTCTTAGGCAATATTAGTATCTTTTTAGGACTCTACCTCTTGGAAGACTTTTGTCTCCCTTTGGATTTATGCCTCTTAGGCAACTTGGGTTTATGCCTCTTAGGCGATGTTTGTCTCTTTCCGATACTCTACTTCTTGGAGAACTTTAGTCTGCCTTTAGGTTTATGCATCTTAGGCAACGTTAATCTTCTTTTGAGACTCTACTTATTAGACAACTTTAGTCTCCTTTTTGGTTTATGTCTCTTAGGCTATATTTGTCTCCTTTTAAGACTCTACCTCTTAGAAGACCTTAGTCTCCTTTTGGGTTTATGCCTCTTAGACATTTGTCCCATTTTGAGACTTTACTTCTTAGAGAATTTTAGTCTCCTTTTTGGTTTATGCCTCTTAGGCAACGTTTGTTTCCTTTTGAGACTCTACCTCTTGGAGAACTTTAGTCTCCCTTTAGGTTTATGCCTCTTAGGCAACGTTTATCTCCTTTTGAGGCTTTACTTCTTGGAGAACTTTTAGTCTCCTTTTTGGTTTATGTCTCTTATGCAACGTTTGTCTACTCTTGAGACTCTACCTCTTGAAAGACCTTAGTCTCCTTTTGAGTTTATGCCTCTTACGCAATGTTTGTCTCCTTTTGAGACTTTAATTCTTGGAGAACTTTAGTCTTCTTTTGAGTTTTTGCCTTTTTGGTAACATTTGTCTCCTTTTGAGACTCTATCTCTTGGAATACTGTAGTCTCCTTTTGCGACTCTAACTCTTGGAAGATCGTAGTCTCTTTGTGTCTCTTAGATTTCCACCTTGGTCTTAGGTTCCTTTCTGCCTTTCCTCTTAGATTTCCCTTGGGTTTTCACATGGGTTTCTATCAATGTTCCCTTCAGGGTTTCCCTTTAGGATTTCTCTTGAGTTTTCACCAAATGGTTTCGTTACTTTTGAGATTGGGGAACTCTAGTAGCATTGTTGGCAGCAAATGCTCCAACCTTTTCATAATTAGCCATGATGATGATGGTAGTTAGGAATAGGAATTAACTGTTTTTCCATAGATGGAGCCAATATTTCATACTAGATTTAAGGACTTAGGAATACCTGGAATCCAGCCAAAGTGTATGATAATCTGCTACCTACTCCATTGACCAAGATGAGAGTATACCTACAAAAGGCACTCTGATGTTCAAGTTAGAGGTAGTACCAATTTACAAGTATCAATCGATGATAGGTATATTTACTTGAGGGGTAGACCCTTTTATATAGGTAAGGTAGCCTAGTTTATTTAGAATGAGATTCCTCCAAGATAGCGATAAGCCCCTTTATTAGGCTTGTATTTGTATTTATCTTAATACTTTAAAATTTTATCCCTCGCTAACCGATATAATTATTATCCTTATCACCTCTGTGAGGCCTAATAATATTCGTATCAAATACTATGCATAATGAATAGATGTCTACCATTTATACCGCTCCACTCAATGGAAATCGTTGTCATCACCCAAGTAAAAGCAATAAATGTATTTTCTAAGACGTTGTAGAGTAGTTGTTTTAAATAAAAATAATTTAAGATATTAGGTATATAACTAGACATGCTTTGACTATCTCACGTCTTATTTTTTATTACCCTATGACCTTGGAACACTTGAAAATTTTACTATCCTCAATCTGCCAACCCATTTAATCATATCTTACTTATTATAGTTCATTATATTTAGCATTTGAATGTGTTTTTTTTAGTAATTTTGATATAAATAGAGTGCTTATATTCTTTTTTAATCTAAACAAACTTAAAAATTCTTTTGTTATACTTTTCAAATGTTATATCTAAATATAAAATTACCTTTTATTAAAAACACAGCTATATAAAAAATGTATTTTTTTTTATAAGCTCGTCCCGACAAGCCAAAGAGATGCTACCTTTTCTCAAATGTTATATCTAAATATAAAATTACCTTTTGAAAAACACAGCTATATAAAAAAATGTATTTTTTTTCATAAGCTCATCCCAACAAGCCAAAGAGATGCTACCTTCAAGTTAGACAAAAGCTGAGGGATAGCTTTTCTTCTCTACTTCATTCAGAAGTTTTCTCCTCTGGTTTAGTCTCTCCCTCGTACTCACGCCTTGCCCTCTCCTCACACCCTCTATATTTTTCTTCTCTTCTCTTCTCTTCTCTTCTCTCTTCTTTGCCTCTCCACTCTCTCCATTCTAACCGAATGTAAAGCTCCCCATAAACCAAAGAAAAGAGCCAGCCCATTCCTTACATAAACCTTGGCCCAAAGGGAGTTGTGAGTTTGCTAATTGGGGCAAAAGGATTTTTTTTTTTTTTTTTTGGGTAAAATGGATAAGGAACTTGCAATTAAGCTAGAGGAGTATAGACGGGAAAATGGGCCAAGAAGATTTATTTTGGACTAAATCTTGTTATTATAGTCTTTTGCAAAACAAAAATATATTTATTATTATCATTAACCAAACAAATAATTTTATTTCTTCATATTTTTTAATTTTTATATTTTTAATATTAAATGTTTGGTCAAGATAGAATTAGATACTGACAATTATAAAAAATTAATTTTCATTTTTTTAGAATCATGTATTACAAATATCTTATTTTTCAAGTATTAAAACTACAGGGTAATTTTGCATTTTTTTCACCGTAAATAGATATTTTACATTACATTATATCAATTAAAAAATTATCAAGTCTATATGAAAAAACCATAATAACTAAAAATATTATACACAGTAACAGAAAGCAAAATAAATGTATAATTAATAGTTACTAATTTAAATCCAACACCCTAAACTATTTTCCATTATGTTGACCTCTACAAATGTTGTTAAATGGTTAACCTTTCAAGCATGTACCTTTAGAGGACAAGATGAAAGCTTGGAATCTAAAATCGAAATATGCTTGAGATGATAAAACTTCTAGCTTCTTATCAAGGTAAATGATGTTGTCTTAGAGAATACCCCACAAAATGTAATATATATCTCCTATTATTCAAAAGGAAATTTTGAATATTTTTATTAGAAAAGTGCAAAAAGAAATTCATGGTGAGATATATAGTTGACAGTAAATTCCTCTTAATTGTTGATGAAGCAATTGATGAATTTAGAAGAAAACAAATGGCAATTGTTGTTAGATTTGTTGATAGGGATGGATTTGTTAAGAGCATGTTTTAGATTTGGTACTAAAGATGGTACTACAGCAACTCTTCAAAAAAAATTGTTCAATTTTATCTCATCATAGGGTATGATGTAGCAAGCTCGAGTGATAGGCACCTGGGGACAAGCCTTTAGATAAAGAGTTCGTTCTTTCCCCTGACTAAGCATCAAAGCGCCCTACCGAACAGTTTGTCTCTCCGCCTATTCCTAAGAGCGGTCTACTTACCTACCAGAACTCCTCGCTTAAAAGCTCATAGCTGTAAACTTTCTAGCATGCATTCTCGCCCTTCCTTACAATACAAGCAGATAAAAAGAGCTTGTCGAACCAAGTGCTATACTGCGAAGATAGCAACATGAATGGAGAGTGGAATGGGTTACAAGCTTTATTTCTTCAAGATTGTTCATATACTTTTATGCAAATTGATTTGATCATCAGTTACAATTGGCTCATGTTGCAACAACTAAAGAAATGGTTGATGTTCATGGTTTTTTTCATAACGATTTTCATTATCGATATTGTGAGTTCTTCTAGTAAATGGAATGATGAATTACAAGTAAATCGTGTAATTAAAATTACAAATTTGATTGTAGCTGATAAGATTGAAATAGGAAGATGAGCTAATGAAATAAGCATATTAAAAAGACTTGGAGAAACTAGATGGAGTCTCATTTCAATTCAATATGCATTGCTTCCAATGTTTAGTGAAATTATTTCAATTCTTGAAAATTTAGTCATTGAAAGATCTGCATATTCTCTTCAAGGTGATGTTACTTTTGCTTTCAAGTCATTGATATCATTTAATTTTGTTTTTATGTTACATGACATGAAAGAAATCATGGGGATCACTAACATACTTTGTCAAGCTTTGCAACAAAAAATTTCAAGATATTTTGAATAATATGCAGTTGGTATTTAGGACAAAATCATTGATTCGAAAGTTAAGAGATGGTAGTTAGGATACATTGTTAGAGACTATGAATTGTTTATGTAAGAATCAAAATATTCAAGTTCTAAGTATAAGTGCATCTTTCTCTAACATAATTTATTCTTGCCATCGAAAGAGAATAATGTGACAGTAAACATCACTATCGAGGAAATATATTCAACTGTTATAGATCATCAATTCAAAGAATTGAATAGCTTATTCAATGAGCAAGTTACTAAACTTCTTATTTTGAGCACAGCTTTAAATCCTAGTTGGCTTGTGTTTATCCTTTAATTGATAGGTTGTTTCATCTTATTTTGACTCTTCATGTTTTAACTACAAACACAAACCTAGCTTTCTCAGCAATGAAAATTATTAAGACAAGGCTTCACAATAAGATTCCAAATGATTTTCTATTAGAGTACATGATTGTTTATTGAAAATAATATTGCTAAAAATTTACTATTGATTATCATAGATGACTTCAAACTCTTTGAAGTAGCAACGAGGACAACTTCAAAACAGAAAGTACAAATTTGATATTATTTCAAGCTAGTTGTCTTTTGATAACATATATCACAATTAAGATTATTTTAAATTAAAAATTTTTAATTAAGTTTAGAACATATTAATCCTTGGTTCCCCAAAACCATATTTCTGTCTCCACCCTTATTCACCAGCAAGTCTAGCTAATTCCCCTAGCTTATGATTGTCACGATCCAAACTCAAGTCCTTGACTGACACATAGACTACCCACACAGTCTATCAAGCCTATTAAAAACTTAACTTAGCAAACAAGTTCAACACATATATAACACTTAATAATAAACATTGACTACCAAAAATCCGACAAAGTATCTCCTGAAATATGAACACCCTTAAATACAACCAATGTCCAAATGTAGTATAAAACAATTCAACTCAACATACCCTACATACATAGCCATAATATTTACAACACATCCCACCCCATAATTGCATGATACTTGAAGTCCAACTACGAAGCAAACAGATGCTTCTGCAAGAGGGAGGCATACTAAAGAGGAGAACCCCAGAAGGATGCTATTCTGCAGGTTGCTGATTTGACAATTTTAGATTTAAATGAAGGATGAGTCATACAGACTAAATGAAGGCATAATAACTATAATGAACTTAAAGAAAGTAACATTAGTGGTCGCGTTAGAACTAAGATAAGTCAAAAACAATAAGTGTCAAAATTGAGAAATCTAGCAATTCATGGTTTCCAACAACATAATCACACGTTTATCAGAGTCCAAATATCAAGATAAAATCCAACAACTCATTATTTCCAATCCCACAATCAAACATTTATCATTATAAATTATCATGATTTATAACTCATAGCCATAATATCCACGTGTAATTAGAACCCAAGAGCCCAAAAACCATTGCCACATAAGTAGAAGAATGAAATAAACTCACTAGCTATTAAAAACCTATAACCCCCCACCCCCCTAACACACACACGCACAAAAAAGACCAAAAGAACACTCCTAGCCTACAGATAAACCCACGTGAGTCTTCAAAGAGGGAGACAAATGTAGTTTGTTTCTCAAGTATTCTTAGAACCAAGACTTCGAAAAGAGACAAAAAGAGAATATTCATAAGCCTTAGGATAAGCTAACATGGAAAGGGAGGCAACAAAACTTAGCTTGTCTACAAGGAGTGTTACACGTCCAAGAAGAAGAAGTTTACCTTGATAAGGAAGTTAATAAGTCAAGCTTATCTTGACTTGGCTTGCCAAGTAATCATGAGATCGATTAATTAGGGTAACTAGGAAGTAAGAAACTAAGTTAAATTCTAAAGACCTAGTTAGAATAAGACTAAATTAACCAAGAAAACTATTAAAAACAAAAAGAAAAGAAACTAATCTAGTTAGAATAAAACCAAGTCAACTACAGTTAAGAAACTAAATTACTAGTCAAGGACCTAAGTCAAAAATTAATGTTGAGTTTTTAAGCTACTAACCAATTTAGTTAGAGTAACCAAAATAAAAGTAAATAAGTTACCTTTTTAGTAACTAAGACAGAACTTAGCCACGTAAACAAGCCACATGGCTTCATTCTATTAGATAGTGAAAAAGAAGTCATGATGAGAGAAACACATGCCCCATTTCTTATTGGCTAAAGGAAGCCTAGTCAAAAGAAAAAGGGGAACTCCTTCCCCATCCCAAGTAGCTCACGGCCAACAACTATAAATAGGCTACCTTATTTTGTTCATGTACACACACAAGACAAAAAACAAAAGACAAGAGCAAAACACTTAGAGAAAAAATAAGGTAGTGATCGTGTAAAGAGATAAAGAAGAAAAGTTAGAAGAAAACCACAACCTTTGAAGTTTGGTAGGGGATAACAACACTTCTCCTAATATCTCTCTTCCAATAAATCCATAGTTGTGCTTTATGATCGAATTTTGATAAACCATTTGAGCACTATATGTGTTTGATTTCAAATAGTGTATTTCTAAGTAATATGCTTACTTTTAGTTGTATTAAATTGGATCTCTTTTAGTTGATTAGTGTTCTTCCATGAATCTTGAACTTATTATTTTTCCTATGCTTGGAAAGTTGAACTTGAGGATATGAACTTTTATGATTGAAGAAGATTTCATCAACCTAAGAAACATTTTAAAAGTTCATGGAAGAATAGAGCATCACATCTTGAGACTCTATTTTTATGAGACTTATATGTTTATGAATGAGCTTATATATTACCAATAAATTGTTTAAGATCAAGAAATGATCCTCAAAAAGGGAGGTGATCTTGTGGTTTTGAGAAAATGATCCTCAAAAAGGGAGGTGATTTCAGAGATACAGGATTCCATAAGATGTTAAGGCAGAGGATGCCCTTACAATAGAAAGAACTCTTGTCTAAAGATGTGGAACATGCAATACATAATATCAAAAGATTTTACGTAATTTCATTATGTATAGAGTTTGAAAATTTTACTGATTTATTGGTAATATATTAAAAAAATTTGATTGATTTATTGGTTATTAGTTCTTAAGACCATAAGGAGAAGAAATTTTCTATATTTATATAGCTGAAACATTATACATTTCGAAAATCAAACTAATTGTTATTGCCTACTGAAAAATTATTTTTCACTATTTTATATATGATATTTTCATAGGAACTAGCTTAAAGGTGCCTGTAGTGACAAGTATAGTAGAGTTGGACATAATATGGGTGGAGATCCCAAATCTTAGACCTGTACTAGTTTTACAGGACCTCTAAATTACCACCCTAAATTGACAAGGTTGATAATGGGATGTAGTTGTAAAATATGTAGGTCTTTTTGAATAGTATCACCTTGTAGGACTATGTGAGATTTTACTAGAAGTCCTAACTTTTTGGTTGTAAAATATATAACTACTAACCTAGGTGATACTTTGATATGAAATATAACTCTATAATCAATAGTTAGTTTATGATTATTATGTGCTATGTTATTAGTTGTTACGTGAAAATTAAATCACTGCTCCCAAGTTAGTAATAAAAGCTAAAATATAAATAGAGAAAGAAAAGAATAAAAAAATATATAGCCACGTAATTAACGTTAAATTCTATTAAATAATTAAATGAACTATTTTATGACATAAGTTTTAGAATGTTTTAAGTGACAATGTACCAATTAGGTACAAGCTCCACTGCACTGGCAACCCTTTACTACTAGGAGAGGCCAATAACCTAGGGGCAATTCCACCTAACGGGCAGCCCTTTTCTTTCTCTGACCTTTACAGGGGTAGCTACACCTAATGGGTAGCTCCTTGCCACACACCAGCAGCTACACCTTATTGGCAGCTCCTTGCCTCCTAATAAAGATCCTTGAGGTGGCTACACCTTGTTAGCAGCTCCTTGTCCCATACCGACAACTACATCTAATGGACAACCCTTTTCCCATTCCAAGATATCTCAATCAATTCCAAATCAAAACATTCCTCCTTTCAAAAATCTAGAAAAGATAAATCTCATGGACATGTCAAAGTCAAATAGTAAGAGTTAAATTGGTAACAATTGCTAAAATAGAATCACTGTCAAATAATAAAAATAAATTCAGTAACAAGTGTTAAAAATAGAATTACTGACAAGTAAATAAACTTCAAAGAGCTTTCGAAAATAAGTTAAAAGCATCACGAAATAAATTTGATGAAGGATGTACTTATATATGAGAAAGAAACATTCGAAAAGGAGTTATTTGGAAATCAAATGTGCATATCCACTCACCACAGTATCCAAACCAAGGTTATCTAAGTTTATAATGTCTTGACACCACCGGAAATGACAGGAGAAGTTTCCAACGTATCTAAGATCACAAATAAGATATTCATACCAAGAATCACTAGTTAGAACCATTGGATAACCAAATATAACTTTTATTTCAAAAATCCCAAATCAAACCCTAGGTTCTAATAGTAACATTACCAAATCATAACACCTATCGTAATCTGACTTAATCTATAAAATAAGAGATGTTTGTGCCTTTGGATTACCTTTAGGAGTCAAGAACATGAAAGGAAGTGAGTGGCATAGCTTGGGTTTCAACCAAACTACAACTTTCACACCCAAAACACAACTCTAACACATAAATCCCATAAAAGAATAGGTCACCTGCGTCAACGATGAAGAATGGTGGGTTGGTTCACAAAGAATGGAGGGAAATGGCAAGGGTCAACACCACTGGTGTGTTGGTTGAGTTTTGTAATGGTGGGGAGCTGTCGACAAATATGGGAGGTTCTTTGGAGGTGCTGATCGACACTTAAGGAAAGGAGGTGGGCTTGCTCAACACACTACTTACTTACCTTTCTCATTTATTTTACTCTCCTCCATTAATTTTAAAAACATAAATGTAAACAAGGAAATATCCCCTTTGGATTTAAATAAAATATTAGAAAAATTAAAATCCATAAGAATATAAAGTCAAAATTCAAGTTCTAGTTCAAATATACAAAAAAATTTGACTAAACTTTTCGCCTTCAAAACGAATGGATTAATGATCCCCTAAAATTCATTAAAAATCCATCTTCAATTCTTTGACATCTAAGGATCAATTACTGGGAATTTTGGTTTCAAGAAAATGCTTATTTTATATGGCCTTCCAGATAGGTGCCTATTTCAGACTTAGAAAAATCTTGGACCCGAAATGACATATGGGTGCTAATTTTGTCTAAAGGGCTTCAAACACTTTTTAGTAAGATAAGTTTAATGTAATGATGTTTATAACTGAAATAG
Source organism: Castanospermum australe (assembly GCA_019955255.1). Classification (NCBI taxonomy): domain Eukaryota; kingdom Viridiplantae; phylum Streptophyta; class Magnoliopsida; order Fabales; family Fabaceae; genus Castanospermum; species Castanospermum australe. The sequence goes on from NSJW01000023.1 coordinate 33,290, forward strand.
AGGACCCACAAGATCAATCCTAAGAGCTCAAACAATATAACATAAGCCATATAAAACCCAAAAATTCCTATATGAGACCAGGGTATTACAATGATGATGCATTTCCCTTCTCTCCCTCCGTACCTTCTTATTTGTCAACCATCATGTGTCAGAAGTTGGGTTTTCAATATTCATCATATCAATATCTTCCTCTTCTGCTTCTTCATTTTTTGTTGATCCTTTCTTCATTTCAATGTTTTGCTTCTTTGGTTTATGTTGTGATATACAATACTCAAACACCTTATTAGTCTTTTGTAAAGCCTCCAAGTCCATAACATAAGGATGTCAATAGAAACATCTTCTATGAAACCAAGCTTATGATTATGCAGCCTTGGCATATGCTGTCTTTATGCATAAGAATGTGATGGGCAATAGATAGGTGCTTGGAGCTGGTCATAGGTATGATTGAAGGTGACGACATGCTAGGTAGGTCCATGGCTTTTGATAGGGTTTGATTTGCTTGAGCCAACATGGCTGCTCGAACATTCGCAATTGTGGCAGTGATCATTCCCATCTAGCATGTGGCTCCCACATGTAGCTCAGTTTTGGATATCTCCTTCAAGGAAAAGTGGAAGACGAAGATAACACTAGTAAGCCCTTGGAGATGGTGGTGTTGGTGTTGGTGTTGGTGTAGAAAAAGCTAATGTAATTTGCCAATGAAACAAATCCTATACTTCCACCGTTGTCCCAAATAGATGAGCCTCACGCCTTAGGGACTCTTAAAAGGGGAAAACTATACCTTTTGATATATGCCCTTAGGTACTAAAGAAAGCCCTCAACAATTGGATTAAAATGCATAATTCAAAATAAATAATTTGAAATTGCATTATCGACTTCAATGAAGCAAAGTACATGAGCATAATTCAAAGTACAATGATCTCAAAAACAAGAGAATGACTAAAAATTGACGAATTACATGGAATAAGATTGAAAACAGTAAACAAGTTAGGAAAAAAATAAATAAAAGCTGATAAATAAACTACTAAACAAAAGAAAGTTGATTAAAAAACAAGAAATGTAAAGGTAAAATGATAAATTCAAGATTGATTGGTGTGTTGATGTTCTGGGATCCCTTCTTCAATCTTCAGGAGTGCCTTTTATAACCCTGGAGTCGAGAAAAAAACTTTCATGTCTTCCACTTCACATGTTGAAGCAATTGGGTTTCTCCATTACCCACGTTTTTAGGGATTAAGGCATCACCTTCAATGTTCAACTTCTTGTTCAAGCCATGACCTAGTCAAAGAACCTTCCTTATGTGATTTATTGGCCTAGAGCCCATAATAAATGGCCGATATTGACATGGGCCATTATTCAATCCTGCACTGGCCAAGCCATAACCTTAACTACATTTGTTCATGGACCGTCGACCCAAACCCATTTATTTTGGGTTCCAACAGGTGGCTATTGGGCCACGCATAGCGACAAGACTTTGGCAGAGTAGGTATGAGGAGGTGGAGATGTCGTTACTGACAATGCATGCGATGAGTAGAGAAGAGTTGAGGAACAAGAGTGGAAATTTTGTATATTTTTGTTAGGAAAGTGCAAAAAGAAATTCATGATGAGATAGTTGACGGCAAATTTTGTTTAATTGTTGATGAAGCAAGAGATGAATCTAACACAACTTTTCATTAACTCATTGAAATACCCCATCCAAATACAACTTTAATTTGCTCCGTTCAACTTCCCACAAACCAAATCCAATTGAGCTAGGCAACACTACAATTCTCCAATGGAGCATTTAGTTCGCAAAGCATTTCTTATTCTTGGCTATCACATTCTCATAAATGCAATTCCAAAGAATGTAATTCCTCATATTTGATAAAAGTATTTGTTTTGCCCAAAATATCTCCATGCCATGACTACCAGCATAATAGAGGTTCCTTCCCAAGAATATTCTATAAAAATCCCATAAATGTTATCTTCTTAATTGGTTAGGAGACAACTTCTAACAATCTTAGAAATTTTTTCACAATATCCTCAATCAACTTATAAAGAAAAATTCATGAGCACCAAAAATAGTGAAAACAACAACGGTGGTGGTGGCAATAATGGTGCCTTGGTAGTGAGAGTGAAAAAATAAGTGAAGAAAGTGCGTAACAATATCTTTTTACATTTTATTTTCAGTGATGAAGAAAGACAGCTACCTCTCCGTACAAATACTGTATTCTTTTGGTAAAATATGAAAATATTGTACATCTAAAGATAATAAATTCTTGGGAATATTAATTTCTAACATCTAACCAAACATGAAAGCGCTCACAAATCCTAAAAGCATTATGCGAACCAAATACACCAAGGGTTTACAAGAGCAAAAGAGGAAAGCCGGTACAACTGAGTAGGTTCAGGCCCAAACATAGTAACATATCTCTACAAAATTGAAAAAGAAGCCATTCTTGAAAGTAACGTCATGGACGAATAGGAGCCATTTTGAGTCACCATGCCAACATGCCCGATTTCACTTGCTCTTATTATGGGCAGATAGCTACCAGTTCAAATCCCTACTCAATGATTATAACAAGAAGTTAAATACCCACATATCCAAAGGGGTGTTTGCAGTTTGGTTATTTGGTTCAGTTTTGAGAGGAATATCAATTTTCTTATAAAAAGCTGATCGATTTGATTCTATTTAAAAAACTGAACCAAATTAAATCGATTTTGATTCAATTAGTTTTTTATAAGTATTTTTTTCAAAAAAAAAATCATACTTAACTTCAGTTTTTCTTTCCATGACCCAATTAATAACATATTTATCTATAAATCTTAATAAAAACATCATTAAATAGATATAAACAACAAATTAGCCTAGACATTTTCATAAAAAGAATTACAATTTAAAATTTAATCATTGATAAGGACGAAAATTATAAAAAAAATACTTCGGATCAATTTTTTGAATGAGAACCGAAAATCAAATCAAATCAATCAGTTTTTATAAAAAGAGAACTAAACAAAACCAAAATTAAAGATTTTGTTCAATTTTTGCAACACCTATCAATAAAAGAAAACGTAGAAAAATAAAGGTAATCTTTTCATTAATTGTTAATATATACGTAGGTTCATATTTTTATAAAAATTACTTTTAAGTTCACTGGCTTAAAAAATACAATATGGTGGATTTGAAATTTACTTGAAATTTACTTACATTAATTTTAGCTTTGCTTTAAATCTGAGAACAACTTAATCAAAAGATTTTCCTATCTCTCATAAACTAGTTTTCTTGACTCTTGAATATCATATAAATTGAAAGCACACTTAAAAATATGACTTCTAAGTTTTACGAAGGTCACCCTTTACTAGGTTGATGAAAGTTGATATTGTCACATATATTTTAAATAATTTTTTTTTTATACTTATATGAAAGTCATACATCTAGTGCATCATGGATAGGGGTCACATTCCATTATCACAAAAAAAAATACATTAGGCATGCTGTGGGGCAACCCCTCATCTTGTGACACCCTATTTTACATACTAGTAGTCATCACTATTTACATCAACAGCTACTAATCATAGTATCGAATCCTATCACTCCTCAGGATCTTCACAAAACCCTCCTCCTCTGGGCGGTACACCTAGACGTACTCAAGCTCAATGATAAAGGTGGTTAACATGTTTCCTCCTCTGAAAACATCATGGTAGCAAGGGTGAGAATAAATTCTCAGTAGGTAATAAAACACAAATATAATTTTAACCATGATGAGTTCAGTTGTATAATATACAGATAAAATCTTGGCTCTAATCCTAAATTATTTGAACTCTGATAAATAAACTTATAGACAAATAAAGTAGCATCAATAACTGCAGCCACTTGCATGTTACATATACTACGAAGGCCTTCTCTATAACCAGGGATATCCCGAACTTGATAAAACTTAGAACAATGCAAGGATATGGTCACCTCCCTCACTGAGGATCATTCCATTTGTCATCACATCTATAAGAAATAATACTGAGTCAAAGAAACTATATATTAAAGCCAAGAATTTAAGTACGGTAAAAAAAATTAAATCAAATGTAAGATTTCCTTTCCTCGGTGGTAGTATGTCCATAGATCAAACAGCATCAAAATTTCATGTGTCATGGTCTAGCTAATGTTTTACTATCTTCATTCATAATATCAAATATAGTCTTCCACGGTATTGGGTCTTCAAAAAAAAAAAAAAATTTCACACTTATCCATTGCTTAATATTCACTAAGAGGTCCTTTTATTCATGATATCTAAAGGTCCATTTAATAACACGTCTTGGCATATGCATACATTTATATAGTATAACTATCTAGAATTAAATCTTAACATATTGCAATTTAGTTCATAAGCACATAATAGTAAAATAAAATATTTATAATATATATATACTCCACGGTTTTGCTCAAAATAGAACCGAATTGTGCACTTTAAGTACACAATAATAATTAGAAATTAATTAACCAGAATAAAAACAAAAATACAAGAGGTATTCACTCAATTGAAGCCGTCACCGTATCATGTTGCTATATGCAGGGTACAAAACAGAAGTAATAGAAGTCATCAAATCAAATTTTTTCATCATGTAGAATCTATATGAACCAAAATAAAATAAGTACAGGAGATATTCACTTGGTCTGGACTGCCATAGAATTATGTTTCCATTATGCAGAACACAAAACAGAATATATAAAAGTCATAGAATCAAATTTTCCATCTTGTAGAGCTTACATAAACACATAACAGTAAAATATATATAACCTCACTGTATATGCAGTGAAATGATCACCAGAACCATTCTAGAATTTTAAAATTAACATGCAGTATGCTAAACCGAGGCTGGAATAAAGTGTTCACCAAATATGCAGTGCAGAACAAATATAACATATTGCATAGAGTCATATTCAAGAGATTTATGAGATGCATTTTGCGGATAACTAAAATAGAGATAATATAAGAAGTTTCCATTGTGCAGAAATGACTAAATACAAAACAGATGAAAGAATTAATAAAAAGTCTCTACCTAGAACAACAACAAAACCGTAAGGCTTCAACTATTCAGTAGCAGAACAAAAATAAGTTCAACATGCACTTTACAGTTAGCACTCAAAATTTGAAAATAAAGAAAAGAATCATCTCAGTCAACCATGAATTAGGAAGAAAAGAATGCTACTGTGATTAAAAGAACTTCTGACGAGTTTTAAAAGGTATGGAGGAAATAAAAACCAGTTAAAGATTTCACATAGTGAAGAAAGAAGTTAGTTTTACCCCCTGCCGATTGCTTCCCTTGGTGAGTTAGAAGATACTTCAAACACGATTCCCTCCTGTCTCTGCTACGCCTACAGCTTCTCCTTCTCTACTTAGCACTTACGTTTGCTGGTGAGTGTGTGTGACAAGAAAATATGTGAGTGACCTTTTTATAGGGGTTCCATGCATTAATTGGCTGCATTCCGTGTTATGTGAGGGGGTATTACCGTGGCAGCACCAGATTTCGTTTGGTGTGAGTAATCAAAATCCTTTCTTAGCTATGATTAGTGAGTGCTTTACGTGTTGGGTTACTGCTTTTCTAGTGTTACCGTGGCAACCTCCCATTTTTACAGTGAACAAAGTGACAGCATATAAGATTCTTTTTTTTTTCTAAGTAATAAGATTTTGAATGATTGTGGTTTTACGTGTTGATTAATCGGACCGGAGTAGCGGCAAACAAATTTTGTTGTGTGAAGGAGTGAAATAATCGTGGCAGCTCTTGAGTTAATTGGTAGTAATCAAAATAAATATTTGGATTTATTTATTAAATCCAAATGTAAGTAAGTGGAGTTTATATCTTAATAAAATTGTACACCTGTCTTAACTAGCAAATAAATAGATGAATCTACAAATAAATAAATTGAGTCTAAGTTTTGTAACACATAATTCATTTACTTGACACATAAATAAAATAGAGGATGTTACGGTTTTCAATTTTTTGTTTTGGATTTTTCGGTTTATATCGGTTTAGTTCAGTTATGAACACCCGTACTGCTCATTTTGATAGTTATGGCTCTTACTTCATACACCACCAAGCACCGTTCCACGAGCACGTCTTCTTTTAAGTTGCATCTCGTATCCTCCTTACCCTTGAGCAAAATTACTTTATGGGTTCTCTTATATGCTCCTTTACTTTTTTAAAAAAAAAAAAAAAGAAAACACACCTGGTATCATTTTAACCACTAAAGATTTTAAAATAAGACTCATTTGAACAACAACAAAGAAAAAAGTGACTCATTTACCACTATTAACTTAGACAAAAACCGATCACATAACTATCATATGCAATAAAACACCTTGTCTCCTTATACTTTCTCGCTACACAAACACGTGAATTATAGCCGAATAAATATTTGAGCTCTTCATCATAGACAGAAGCTCACTGAAATTGGATTGAAAAACCTCAAGCACTTTCCCACAATCATTAGCTACCCAACCTTTTTGCTTCAACTTCTCGAGTCCACGTGAGAGTAAGTTGACGGAGAGAGTAAGCAATAATCGAGAGAATATGAGAACACGGGTATAAAGGAAAGAAAGATGGCCATTTGACAAAGTGCTTCAACTTCCCTAGCCGTTCAACCTTTTTGCTTCAACTTCCCTAGTCATGTGATAGTCATTTGACTACTTTCTGTCCAACAGTGCTGTCACGTCTAGTGGCACGAGCCTTTTTAAAATATTGATCGAATAAGAATGTACTTGAGTAAACATTTGCCCAACGCCACACAAATTGGCTTTTAAAAATTTAAATAGATTTTTATTTATTTGTCATTTTATTTGTTTTGACTTTACATTATTTTTTAAAACGTAATTGACTTTAAAAAATCATTGAATCTAAAGTAAATATTTTTTATTTTTAAATTAAACATAATTTTTTACTAAACATAAATCACTTCACTCAAATTTACTTCTAATTAAAATTAAATTTATAAAATTAAATTCATCCAAAATTAAATTTACAAACTTTAATTCAAACACACTAAAATTATTATTCAAAATAAACGTTAGTAACCCAAGTGATACTAAATATATTAAAAAACAAAGAAAGTAGAGAGCAAGGTGTCTTTTTCCCACTTTTTTGGCATCCCAACATTTTCATTGGATTTTCTCTAATTTCATCTAACAGATTCAGGATCAGCCACATTAGCGTCCATGTCTAGCAAGAATCAGACGTCATTTTAGTCCTCTTATCACTGACAGCAGGCTATCTTTAGATCCTCCTAGAGAATCTACCTAATAATCCTCCTAAATAATAACTGAAGAAAATATCAAATGCATTTCAGGTTTTCAGAGAGGTGAAGTCCATTTACAGAAATGTTCTTACATCCCAATCATATACCTTCTCCGTATACCTATCATAAATGATAATAAGAGAAATAAACTCAATTTCTTTTCACTTTTTTTTTCTTTCTCTTCCTTTTTACTCTAAAAGGTGGGTGTATGAAAAAATATGTAAGATTGAAGTATAAAAATAACATAGTTAGTCCATTTATCCCCACAATCTTATGGAAGACAGCTTATGTGCCACTGGCTTCTGTTACTGAATTTCAGATATCACACTGTTATAGATAAGCCAACATCAGCTGATATTTATGCAAAGCACAAAAAGGTCAATATACAGAGGTTCCTACCACCACTGGAAAGGAGGTGCCCAGATAACCTTCTCCATGGGAACCAAACTGGTCGCACTACCAAAGGACCTATTAAATCTCAATATAACAAGAATTAAGAAATTAAACATAAACCCTAGGTTGCTTTCTTTTATGCAAGTAGCAGCCTCCTTTTAGTCAGGAAAAGGAGGATAAACTCAAACTAATGCGGATGTAGAATTTTCAAATAATTTTGATGCAAAAAATCAACTTATTATAGGAAAACTGGTGCGTGCCATATAACGTGGCAATTAGTAGTCACACCATCCGAATAACAGGAAGCCATCACTAAAGCATTTGGCATGTTCTGCTATTATCATCATGCGGTTCTAGCCCATCAATAAACCATCTTTTTTTTTCCTGTGAATATTAAGCAGATAAATTTTCCTAAAGCAGTGAACAACTGATAACAAAAATGTTGATCAATAAAATAAAACTTTGAATTCGATGGTACTTGGAACATGCAAAGTGATAAAAGAGGGAAAGAAGGTAAAAGCAAATCAAAATCACTTCTACAACATACAAGCAAGATCAAGGCATAAGATAGATCTCCTACACATTAATGATGTTCACTTAGAGATGGGGGGCTTCTTTGCTTCTTTAATTGTGTTTTGGCAGGGTAGTCCCCATCGACCAAATCTCAAACATAAAAGAATCATATAAATTGCACGCAATAAGAGAAGGCATTGAGCATTCTCTATAACATAATGTACCCATATTAAATAGATGTGGTTGGAGACATGGAGTATGATAATGGATGCCTAAAGAAAGCTTGAGCATGTTTCGGAAAAGAAAAAAACTTACAATCGAGAATAGGAATTTGTCTTCTTTTTAACTCTCTTCCTTCATGGGTTTGTTCTGATACACGGACTAACCCAATTAGTCCCCAGCCAACTTATATACCTAGCATCTGGTGCAGGACTCTACACAGGCTAACTTGACAATGATAGATTATCCCTGCCAATACCTAACAATTAACATCCTTCCCTAGGGAACCCATAACTCCATGCCAAACTCAGCTTGGAGTGTCCCCAAGTTCACACATGAAAGTATCTCGGGTCATTACCAGTCCAATCCACTCCAAAAAGGACTAGGGCATTTTTATTGCCCAGTACCCACACCTTGACATATATATCTCGTAATCTCTTAATACACGCTCGTCATCTTCATGGGACTCATTATAGAACGATATGACCATGAATAGACCTAAAAGTAAACTTTAGAATATTGGCTTAATCATTGCAGCAATAGCCGGGCTCAAACTACAAAAAGCCTGGCCCATGATCACCTCCTTTCAAAAACTGCTCTTAGATACCACTCAAATAACCTGAAGATTTTTTTCACCGCTTTAATTGAAATAACCTGTGAGGACATTTTTGAAAGATCACAACAGATAATGCAATCAGACTTGATTATTCTTAAATGTGGAATTTAGATGGGTGGTAAGGTGGGGAAAAGAAGGGGAAAAGTGACCCAAACCCAAAATTCTTTACCCTCAAATTGGAGGGTAGGGAGGGGGAAAGGGTTTCTTGAGAAGGAGTCTTCTTCGGTCATGGGTCCACTCCTAACAAGTTCTGTCTTAAGACCATACTTGACATCATCGGTGCAAGAGATGTTTCTTGTAGCACAAAATTCTGATAATCATAAGCTTCAACAGTCTGCAAGGGTGCAATGGGACCCCAGTGGAAGTTTCTTTCTGCTGCTTCAAGACCCTTACCCAAGCCTACAACTTGAGGACAAGGTGAATCTTTTGGGAAGGAGTATTGTTGGGCATCCCACGGTTACTAAAGTGTGCCTTAAGAGAAATAGAAAGGGGGAGAGGGGATTAGTAGGTAATGAGGAAAATGTGAGGCAAGAGCATCTTGGGGATCTGAATTGTAACCACCTGCACACATGGCACGTGGGTAGGAAGCCTAGGGAGGGGATCAGGTAGGATATAAGGGAGGGCAGAGAGAGAGAGAAAGGCTACGGGAGAATTCAGTAGGAGGGTTTTGGGCATTTTGGGAGGAAGCTAGCCTCTCGAAGAACTAGCATTATCTCTGTAACTCTGGGTTTCAATCCCAGTTCTTATAATAAGAGAAGAGGTTCCTAGTACAAAATAACTGTCATTCCCTAAACTTGAACTTTAACTCCCAAACAAGGGGGAGTTCCCCTCATTTCTTTATTTAAACATCAAAACAAGGGGAAGTAAACCGCCCGCCCTTCATTTCATTCCTTCCCTTCCCTTCCATTTCCTTACCTCTCCATTTCTTCCCCTCCTTTTTAAAACTTACAAACATAGCATACTAGATAAAAAAAACACAACAGAGCAGTCACAAACCTCAAGTCATGTAACAGAACAAATTCCATGACAGAATTTGTAGTTAGCATCAAAATAATGAGGTTCACATAATCTATTAATATTATAGTTTCCTGACATCAACAGCCTCTAAAAATATGACTGATCGCTGTAGTTATGAGCAATAGCCAGCATTTGATTGTTTTAAAATGGAACTATAAAGTACAACACAAGGAATTAGTAGCACTCATAGTGATAATTACTGTTAGGAAGACTCTTGGCAGCACAAGAACAGAAATAACAGAACTACCATGGAGTGAAATGCAGTTAGTCAGAAAAGAGCTTTGAAATTTAATTCCACTTGGTCTCATATTCCCCTTTTTTGCATTCTCACAACAATAAGAATCTTAAATGTATGTCTTTGAAGTGGTATTCTTTCATCAATGAGCCATAAAAGAAATCAAGTCAAACAGTTAAATATAAAATCATATGCAATTTGTATTTTCATTCCTTTATACAGAACAACTAGCCCAGACACTATAGTTACGACTTTGGCATATGATCATCAGGAATCGAAATTCTAGGATTGTCATTCCCAATCCATGCAAACGAGGCTTTAGGGTCAGATACAAATTCTCATTCTAAGAACAAGCAACAATTGAATATTTTGCGATGCTGCTCATAGGATATGACTAAGCAAGAAAAACAAAGGACAAAAAATATTAAGGACATACCTAGAGTGCTGAAAATGTACAGGCATCTAAGGAAAATGTACTGGTTTTTATTGACACCGTTTTCTTCACCACCAAATCATAATCCTATTTCTTGGATATTGGAATATGTCCACTCTATGTACCATGCAAAGTTTTTAGAAAATCAAGACTATATTCAATAATCAGCAGCTTAATCTTGTTTCTTATTCAGTCTCAGCTTTAAGTACAGTTTCCTTCAATGCAATTTTTCGTTTAGTTTGAATTTGGCGGACAAATTCAGATGCTACTACATGTAACTTCAGATTAGGCTTACGGTTAGTAGGGATAGTATACCCTGCCCTTCTTATTGCACGAATCAAACACTTTTCACCCAATTGGTAATGAGTGGGACATGCAGGAGGAACCATGGACCTCAGTACTGGCTTATTACAAAAAGAAGGCCCAGTTGGCAAACTGCATAAAGCCAAAAACTTAGTCAGTAAATCTGTCTGCTCTAGATAATGGTAATTATTGCAAATGAGAAAACAATAAGCAATACATAGAAATAGAAAAGGACAAAGAGACCAATTCGGTACAAAACAAGCATCCAATACCTTAAACTACCATGATAGGCTAAAAAATCTAAGCTTTTATTAGAAAAGTTTTCTGTATAGAATCTACAAATGGTATAGTGCAACATGGTGCATTAGTGAGGTGACTGGTGGAATGAACACTTTTTTACATGTATGCTGCTATAATACACAGCTAGGCCTATAACTAAAGTCTACAGATATGTTGGAAGTCCTGCAGGTGACATTTCTGTAAGTAAGCTAACATATCAATCTCTGAAAGACATGGTTGATTGGTATGGTGCATTACTTGGACATTCTCAAGAATTTTATTTTTGAATCAAACTTGTCCCTCAGACAGAGAAATCTGGATGGTTTTGAATCCATGAACTTGCCTTAAGACATCATTGGTCACAAGGTAAGATTTTTTCTTGGTTAGTGCATCTATTTGGCACAAGAATAGCAAATGGATTTCAAGCTACAAAGTTACCTTAACATTACAGATTTGCTAATAGGAGGAATTAACCAAGCACTGTTATATGAGATGTTTTCAGAACTCACAACATTTTCATTGCATTTTACATGAAGGTTCACCGTGACAAAGTGGATTCACCGTTGCTGTTTGGTTTATCTTGTTTTGGTTCAAGAACTGAAGAAAGATTTGAGGTGGGCATAAATGAATTGATGTTATTGACCAAAAAGTGTGCCCATTATGTCACATTGAGGTTGAAACACGAATCAAATAGCCATGTTTTCGGTAGAAAAGTGAGTTAAATAGATTTGCTTGTTCAAAACTAAACAGGAAAACAGAAATTATGCCTTCAGGTGGAAAGGAAAACTGTAAGCATGGATATGGCTCAGAAGAAACGCTGATTCCATACATACTCCATGAAATAGGAATCAATTGAATAATAACCAAGCTTTTAAAATAGCGAACATTGAGCCTTATACAGGAAATTGAAGTGCCATGCCATCCCGCAATATGGTTGCCAACACTCTAATTCATAAGATCCTTTGAGCAAAATTGATGGTTGTTTTGTAAAGCTTCCAGTCTATGAATCACACCATAATTCCCAGTTTCCCACAATTACTGACTACACCAAATCCTCATAAAAGCTTTACACATAATTAACACAAAATCTACTATGAAAAACATATAAAACCCAATCATTCATCCCTGCAACCCATTGTAAGAGTCAAGAAAAAGACTTGGAAACTACATAACAAAATTAAGAACATAAAAATATTTAAAAACAAAAAGAAAAACACACACACGAACACAAACATAATGACGTTAAGCGCCAACTTATTTGTCTCGTCACCAAAAGCAAGCCTCTTAAATTACATCAACCATAAACACCGTGTCATCTATGCTGTTAATCCTAAATCCAACTCTGATCAGTGGTCTTAAATTTCTCCAAGCAAACACTAAACCGACGTTAAGAACAAAACCCACAACACACAATTTCCTCTAGGGCCCTACCCCAAATTTTCCACAGTCACAAGCCACAAAAACGAATAAACAAAATCACGCTCTTTTCTCCTTCTACAAAACTGACCCTAGAATCACACTATTTTCGAAATTGCAAGAAATCCAATTATGAGAACACCCTCTTGTGAGTTGTTGGTCCAGATTCACTTTAATGGCGTAAACAGATGAAAAGAAAAATTGGAGAAAACAAAAAACAAGAAAAGGGGCTCACTTTTTGGCGACGGTTCTGCATCCCCGATAGAGCTTCTGCTTGGAATCCGACAATATATGACTGTGACAATACCTGGTTAAAGCCATGGCCTTGGACTTGCACCCGCCAAAAGCGCAGCGTACGATATCATCCCCAACCCCAACACCATCAGAAGCCACCATCACCGTCTCGGTGGCATTGACGCTATTTACATTCTCCGCAGGGGCGTTGGTGCCGTCGGCGTGTTGAGGGTCATTGTTGCTGTGATCCTCCTTGAAGGGGCTCTTGCCGTAGTTCCAGTAATAGTCTCTGTGCTTGGCCTTGAGGTCCTCCATGAGCGCCCAGTAGTGGACCCTGTAGCAACGAGCGAGTTGCTTGACTCGCCGGAGACGGCGCCGGATGAGTTCCTCGCGGGTGAGGAAGCGGGAGTTGGCCAAAGCCAAATCTTGGTCGGCGCCGTCGATGGTCATCGGAGAAGAAGGGGAACCCAACTCGTCCATCACTGAGTCGCCACTCGCCAGGTAACAGAAAAAAAAGAATGACGAATTATTTGGGGTTTGTTTCTGGGTGGAACCTGAGAGGTTAGTTTCGATGTGATTTTGATTTTGATTCTTATACTAAAGTCTGATGAATTGAGAAGAAGGGATTTCCATTATTTTTCTGCAGCGTCAGGCGAAGCTACTTACCCGAAAAGCCGTCTGCGGGATTCTTCACGTGTAAAGTTAAAAAATTACTAGAAAAATAGGTTCTTGACATTTATTATTTTAAAGAAGATTAGGTAAATTCTATAATATTTGTTTACTATGTATTCTTAAGATAATATTAAATTGATATTAAACAAACATAAATATTTTTTGTTAAAAATATATTTTTTTCCTTAATTTTATTTTAGGTTTCATTTTTATTTTATCATTATATTTTATTTTATTTTTATCTTAAATCTTTTTAAAAGTCATCAAATTTATCTCAATCATTAATATATTTAAAAATTTAATAGAATTTACTAACAAGACATCTTATATAAAACAAATACACAATTAACATGTTTAAGTAGGATTTTTTTTGCTAATTAGTAATTAGGATGAATTTGATGAATTTTGAAAAAAATTAAGACGAAAATGAAACATAAGATAAAGTTAAAGGATGAAAAGTATAATTTTTCATATAATATATCCATCATTTTATTTTTAACTTCTATTATTTTTTATTAAATCATATTTTATTTTATATAAATTTAATATTAAAAATCACATTAAATTATGAAAATATTTTTATAAATTAATTTAAATAAGATTTCGTTATATCTTTTTATTAAAATATTAAAAATATTATTGTTAAATTATATTTAAGTTTAATTTTAATTTACTGTCTTACACTATCATCTAATCATGAATAGTTAAATTATTAAAAAAATTTAATTAAGATAATAACTACTTAAAAAGTTAAAGACTAGGTAACATATATTAGATGATAGTATAAAAAAATTTTTACACTAACAGTGAATTAAATTTAAATCCATCATATTTTGCTCAATTATTAAATTATAGAGAGAAAAATTTTATTATATTTCTAAGTTAAGTCAAATATTAATAATAAATCTTTACTATTTCTAGTTCAAATGGTTAGTTTAATAGTTATTTAATTCATGGGGTCATTCTTTAACTTTACTTTGAGTTTTATTTTCATCCAACATCTATATTGTTTTATTTTCATTCCAAATATTTCGAAAAATTTCAAAATTTATCCCAACCAAATTTCAAAAAAAATATTATCACAATTGGATGTGCCAATTGTGCAATTATGTCCACATAGGTGTTAAATTTTTAACGGTGTTAATAGTTGTGATGAATTTAGTGACTTTTAGAAATATTTGAGATAAAAATAAAACAGAACATAGTTATATAATAAAAATAAAATCTAAAATAAAGTTAAGGAACGAAAAATATACTTTTATTAATATTTTTTTACGAAACAGGTCTAAAAGAGTTTTTCTCATCCTTCCAGCTCTCTGGTTGAAAAAAGAATTTAGGATAAAATATATTTTTTGTTATTATAATTTATATTTATTTTTAATTCTTTCTTTTTAAATGATTTCTCATATTTTAAGATATTATTAAAATAGTCTTACAATCAACTGAAGTTATAATTTTGTCAATTTGTGTCATGTAATAATTGAATAATTAGGTGGCTGATCTTCTGCTGTGTCATTTGTTAAATTTTCCCCAAACAAAATCAAATATTATGGTGAAAGTAGAAACATAGGCACAAAGAAAGAGATAGAGAGAAAGAGAGAGAATTAGGGAATGTTTTGTGACCAAGAAATAACGAGTCAGATTACTTTTTTCAATTTATGTGATGTTGAAGTTGGGGAATAGTCCTATTACTCTTTAGTTGTTTTGTCTGCCTGCACCGAAGAAGACTCTACTCAAGAGTCAAGTTATGAAGAAGTTGAAAAAGAAGATGAGAACAGTTCTCATCACCCTTTTCATGAAAAAAAAAAAAGAAGAAAATAATGTTGGAAGCAAATCTAATGACTTTTCTCAACAAAGTTCAAAAAGAGTCAAGAGAATAGGAGTAAGAACAGGCTAAACTTGTATTGTAAAACGTTAACTTGAGTTTGACCTGATATTTGTAAGGCTATTTTTTAGGGCTGACGTAACCTATTTAAGGAAAAAGAAAAGCCTGCCTGAAAAGCTTTAAAAAAAAAAAAAAAAGCCTATCTCTTAGACATTGAAAAAAAAACCAAAAAATGAAAAAAAAAAAAAACACGCGACAACCATGAACATACCTTCACGTCTCGGATGGCTAAAGCAGCAACGCAGCAACCAACAGGAACCAGCAGCCAACACAGATAAGAGGGAAAGTGCACTGCATGAACCATCAGCCACCACGGACGGCTAACATCAGAAGCAACGGTGGGTGGGGCTCAGCAGCACACGGCAAAGGCAAATCTACAAGACTTGACTACAAGAGCGAGATCTGCGAGACAGCAATGGTGTTGGTGGGCAGGTGTGAGTGAGAGACTGCGAGATGGCAATAGTGTCAGTGGATGGGTGTAAGCGCGAGATTGCAAGATGGCAACAGTGGGTGGGTGTGAACCTGAGAGTGCGAGACGGCAAGAGGGAGAGGAGGGGAGGGTCGGGCTTGGCTACTTTAGCTTACGGGCAGATCTGTTATTGTTAGTGTTAGGGATTAGGTTTCAATCTCCATATTTTTGTTAAAATTTAAATAATTTTATTATTTTGTAAAATTAAATTAATATAAAAAAGTAAATATTTTAATTATATATAATATAATTATAAAAATATAAAATAATTGAAAAATAATATAATTAAACAAATAGGCTTATCGAATTTAAAAAGTCTTTTTATAAATCTACAACTTAGGCTATTTAATTAAATAAGCTTTTTAAAAAGTCTTGACCTAGCTTAAATATTAAACAAGCTAAGTCAGGCCAAGCCTAATATAGAACAGATCATAGGCCTCTAACAGGATGCTTAACCTATTCTCATCCCTAATGATTATGATCCTAATAAAAGAGACTTCCACCATTCTCCTCCAATGAAGAGAGAACATGAAGTAAACTAGCTTTTCACCATTCTCATTTGAAGCTCATCCATTCTCAAGTCATATTATGTTTTCTTTACACCAAGCTCATTCATCTAAAAATATTTTTATGTAAAAATTAAGCTTTGAAATATTATTTTGTGTAATTCACTCTTTCATTGATTTCAAACATACACGTATACTTTTTACTAATTACAAACTTGTATATGTGATTTGATTTTTTTCAATTTAATCAAATTTAGGTTGGGGGAAGGATGCCTCAGTCTACAATCAAGGCAAACCTCCAAACTGAACGAGCACTTACAGGAAATTTATAAATAACCCACCACCAAGAGACAAGTGGTTAGGGCATGGACTGAAATTGTGTATATTTGTGAATTTCAAGTTTCTAGCAAGAAAAGATCAGGATATAAAAAGGATTACTTGTAATCTAGTTTGAAGAGAATAGGGTGGAAGAAAGAATATTTGACTTCAATCATAGTCTCAATGAAAGGTTGATAATTGTACGTAGGCACATTATTTGGTCAAATCAGTATAAATCTATGGTGTGGATATATTTTTTTCTTAACTCTTACAAATATGTGATAAAGCAGCTTTTGTTTTAATCAACCATATGAAAATCAATTTCTATCTAAGATTTGCAAACTGATTTGAAAAGATTTGAAAATCATTCTACCAATTAAATTGTTAAATTCATCATTTTCTTGATTGTTTAATTCACCTTTCTCTGCTATATCAACTGTTCTTACCTAACTATTCTCAAGTTCCTAGTTTAAACTTGAGAAGAGTTCACAAAATTTGCAAAATTTTAAAATGTGGGAGCACAATTCAACCCACTTTCTCTTGCGAATTGCCACCTTCACTTACACCATGTAGTCAATAGGAGGTAATTAAAGACACCCGCATGAAAATGAGAATTTCTAATAATTGAGAACTTGAAGATAAATGTTAATAATGGTGACAATCAAAACAACAATTACATTATTAAGGACTTAATCAAGGTATTTAATTGCTTTAAGTGACCAACCTTTTGGCCTTAAAACTCCCTTGATGAACTTTGAATGGATATC
This sequence comes from Castanospermum australe, assembly GCA_019955255.1. Taxonomy (NCBI): domain Eukaryota; kingdom Viridiplantae; phylum Streptophyta; class Magnoliopsida; order Fabales; family Fabaceae; genus Castanospermum; species Castanospermum australe. The sequence goes on from NSJW01000023.1 coordinate 50,826, forward strand.
ACATGTATGACTATATAAGGGTCGAATGTAATATTTCTTAAGTATATAAAAAGTTGCATAGTCATGGATATACCATTACAATGAGTTTGATGCACTATTGTTGCCTAGGTCATGGTTTTGCCTAAGACACAACGAAGAAGACAAAGGGGGAAAATAGGGTAAAAAAACAAGAGTTTGACGCTGTTGAGTGTTTTGAGTTTCTTACCTTCCTTCAGTACTCTCTCCCTTCGGCAATTAAGCAAATGCTCTTTGGTCTAACGTTTTCCATAACAAATATTCATTTTTAGCCTGTGCTTTGAAAATTGTATAAGATCGACCGATATGATTGATTTAACCGAGAACTAGTCTATCAACCGATCCAATCTAGTCTCCATAATCGGATTTATGAGAATTGGTTTCAGAACCAGTTCAAACATATGTTTGAAAATAAGAAATTGCTGATCCAGGAGTTTAACGTGGGTCTCTTTCATGGGTTGTAAGTGGTTAACAACTAGACCAGGATGCATTCTTACATACTAAGCACATATTATATATTATATACTTTTATTCATAGCTTATTTGTTTTGTAAATCAAAAATTGTACCTGTCAGGAGTCAAATTTAGGTCTTTTCCAACATTGAATGGTGTTCTACCACTAAACTACTTAGGATTTTTAAATTTATGGGCTAAGATTATTTATAATATACCTACATTATGTTGAAACATACACAATCATATGTCATATTTTTTTTACATATTGACATATATTTATAAAATATACAAGGATGTGCAAAACATCGGTTCAACCATCATTCGGTTTTCAAAACATTGTTTTTAGTATCTAACTTTAGATTTACTTCAATGTATGCATTTGAAAAAAAAAATTTGGGGTTGAGGAGAAAAATTTGCCAATGGTGACATATATGCTATGTGATATCTAAATTCGGGTATGTTGATGTTTTTTATTTAGATTGTTTTATGTGTTGTTTTGCGGGGATTAACATGGTTTGAAATGTTGAATTGGAAGATAACGCATGAGGCGACAGGAAAGTTTATTATTATGATTACTACTATCCTAAAAAACATGAATATTAGCATTGACAATACTTTTTATTATGACTTATTAATTATGTTTGCTTTTGTACAACAATTTATGTAATGCGATACTATTTGAAGTTTATTCTAAATGGAATAAAAACATAAAAAAAGATTTTGTGTACAATTTTGCTTTAATAATATTGTATTGTATGCATATCAAATATTAAAATTTCATAATTGTTTAAATAACAAAACAATAATAATTACTATGTTAGGTAGCCTATTAAGGACTTATGGCTTAACCTCTTTTCGACATTACTAGGCTTTATTTATTTATTATATAAGTCAAGTTTAAACTTATTAAAAAGTCCACTTAACTAAATAGGTCAAGCTTAATCTTGATGTTGTAAGAACCGAACAAAACTAGTTAATTTAACTGGTTGGATCGTGAAGGAGCTGTGTTAGCAGTTCGATTAGTCCTTAAAAATTAACTGAGGCATTGAACTATTATTGGCTGCCAAAACCGCTTTCAATTATCATGAGTCGCTAGCCCGTTCAAACTAGATTTGATTTTCATTTACTAAACAATTTGAATTTGATACTTTTTTTTTCTAACTCATTAATTTTTTATGTTTGAGATTTAGTTTACAGCCTTTAGGGATTTTGTTCCCCTTTCTAAGCTTTCTCTTCATTCACGCCGCAAGGCTACAAGGCTAAAGCAACTTCATTTATGCACAGCTTCATGGTTGAAGCTCAACATTGCGTCTCATCAGCGCTCTACTTTGCTTCTCTGATTTTACTTTCAATCTTCAGTTTTGGTTCTTAGTTAAATATTTCTTTGTTTTTGTTGTCTTTTCTCTTTTTATTTTGGACGATCAAATTTGTTTGATACTATTATGATGTAGGTCCCATCAAGGTAACATAGCTGCCTATGAGTGCATTTGGATACACTTATTAAACACACTTTTATTTAAAAACAAGTACTATACATATCTACATGTGTTTGGACGCAATTTTAAAGAAAAGTAGAAGTTAAAAAAAAAAAAACTTATTTATTACTTTTTTTAAAAGCTAATGATCCACAACTTAAAAAAAAAAAAGTTGAAAGAAAATTGATTTTTAATATAATTTTTTAACAAAAATATCATTCACATTTGTTAAAAATTACATTTCTTGTCCTCTATTTTCCCTCCATTGCAAACCCTATTTATATAAGCTTCCCTAATTTTTTTGTGATTTACATTCTAAACAACACAATTTTCAATCATTGTACCTTAATACCTTAAATTGAAATATGACCTCAATGACCATATTACTTAAAAACAAAAAAAAAGAAAAACAACATCAACAAGATATATGTTATTAAGCCTTTGGATATATTACTAGACTTTTTTTATTACTTCACATTTTGTTTTCCTTGACCCCATGCCAAGACATAATTGAAAGTCTCATTACTCCTATTCTGCCAGCTTATTTAATCATATATTATATATCATAACTCATTATATCTTATATTTAAATTTTTTTTAGTAATATAATTTTGACATAAATAAAGTACTTATATTTTTTATTCAAACAAACATAAAAGTCATTTTGTTATTTAAAAATACTTTTCAAATGTTGCATCTAAATACAAAATTACTTTTTCTTTAAAAAAAACTCTACTAAAAAAAGATATATAAAAAATATTTTTTTTATAAGTTTATCCAAACAAGTCATCCTAAGTCGATGTGGCATTAATCCACACTTAAGCCCAAGACCTATTCAACCCAAGGAAGACCACTAATGATAAGGATTAACCTTCCTGCCAATAAACATGAGTGTAACAACCTAAGGGGTTATCCTTATCATTTAAGGTTTAAAACTCCTAAAGGGACTCTAACACATACCCTATAAAATAAGGCTCAACAATTAGGCACACTTCAATTCACTTTTACTCAATATTTGTTGGTGCCCTCTCTAACTTGAGTTTTGGAGTACCATTACAAGTATCTTCTGCTCTATTCATTGGAGCACTATAGATCATTATACACTCGGCTAAATTCCATGTATGCCTAATCATTGCATTTAGTCCAAATCATTGAATTCCGGGCACTGCCTACCATATCATCCTTAGACACTATGTTCAACAATCAACATGTATCAATTGATGGTTCACATTTTAAATTATCATTTAAGTTACACAAATTTTTTCACAATGTTATAAATGCACATGTAAAACTAAGTCATACGAGTTATGTGATTTCAATAATAATTTAAAAATATGACTCTTAATTGACATATGATAATTATTAAATGAAGTGTCTAAGGACAATATGATAAGTCAGAATTTCTCAAAAAGAAATGGAGAAATGAAAAATACCATAATAAATGTCATGTGAGCTATTAGTGTCATGACCCGAACTGAGAGTTCATAACCGATATATGACAAGATCTTACCATAAGCTCACCAAAACCAAAAAAATCTCAAAGTTATAACTCTAAACAAACAATTCAAAATAGTCACTACAGGGCCTCATAAATGCTTTATTATAATAAAAACTTATATTTTATAAGTTTGGATTTAGAAAATATCAGACAAATTCACTCAAAAACAAATATTGCAAATTCAATTTCTAATTAACATATATGATACTAATATAGATCTTGCTTGTAAAAATAATAGAACACACCTAAGAGTCGGCTTACTAGGCACTCATATCCAAATATAAATAAAAAGATAAATATTCATACTTGTCCACATGAACAATGTGTAGAGCTTACAAAAAATAATTGAAAACTCCCTTATTCAAATTGGAGGAGCCAAATTAAAAATAATATCTTTTCCCTTATCTGAAAAACATATAACCACAATTAAGTGAGTTTACTATTAAGTGAGTAATTAATATCTACTGCACTAGAAACAAAACAAGTAGGTGTATAAGTTTTTTCATGAGCAATAATTTCTGAAATATTATATAGCAAATAAAAATATCTGAAAAAAATATAATAATCATATATTGTTCTTTCTAAAATATAAAGATTTTAAATCATAGTCATTATAAATTTAATTTTTTTAAAAAAATAACAAAACATTAAAGTCAATAAATAATTTCTAATAATAAATCTTAAACATTGAGAAAATTAATTAGAATAAAATTCAAGTGAAATAATTCACCAAGCAGAACCAGAATAAACCAAGCAGACAGCTTGCAAGTTAAGCTAACCAAACTGACAAACCCAAAACTTAAACTGAACAGACCAAGCACATAGTTCGAGGATAAACTAACAAAAGTGATAAGCTCAAGACTTAAACTAATGAGAATCATTCTCCAAATTCATAACTAACCTATGTATACTAACTTAATACAAAGTTAGCATCTCCTCTACAGAATCTAATCGTACGTACACTAAGACTAACATTTATTACTATTAGCACAGTGTTCTGACATGATTTTTGTCCTAAGAAAATGATTTACAAAAATATACAGTAACATATTCTTCAATAAAACAAATTTTCAAGTGGGAATAAAAAAAATTATAATTTAAAATAAATTTTATTTTCAAAGAGAACATTTTCTAACATCAGAAAACTCACTCAAAAATATTTTTTAGATATATTATTCATAAGCAAACCAATGTCGATAACTATCAATATAATGCCAAACCATATTTTGAAACAGTTGCATTCATGGTCCAAAAATCATTATTTGTAATAATAATCATTAATGGTTCAAAACTGATATGTGAAACAATTATCACAATTATTCCCAAGCTATTATCAATAATTTTCTGATAACAAAATTTATTAATTCAATCAATAATTCATTACAACTATGCTTAAAAGTCAATAGTGAGTTTTTCAAAATTTTACTCTTCCCAAGAGTACATAAGACTCTAGTATATTCAAAATAAAAATTCTAAAATCCGTTTAAAACTTAAAAATTACAAATAGACATGTAACAGATAGTAACTACTCACAATACTTAGCAATTTACTATTGGGTCTTCCTTTAACAATTCATCTAAGTGAACTGATAGTTCCATGTACCGTTCTATAATAATAGAAAATATCAATAATTTAGTATCAATTATAAACAATTAATTTTTCTAATTAAATTTCTAAATCTTAAATATTTCTATATATCAAAGCCTAAAATCACTATCCAAAATTGTCTAATAAAAAATATAAAATAAAAAACATAAAAACATTAAAAAATACCACTAAATAAAATATTTACTTACCAAGCTTAAGTCAAGATAACTCAAAATCTAAATCAACGTCAGATCCTGCTCCCAAAATTTACTAGAATCTCTTACTCTTTTACAAAGAGCCTCGAGAAGAAAGGTAATTAAACTCGTTTACCTTAAGGTTTATATATTGACATTCCTAAGGAAAGGAGTTTACTAGTTTTTTTATGTGGGATTTAAAACTAAAATAATATAAATTTTTTTTATCTAATGTGGGACTTAAATAACAATTCTTTTTTTTTTTTAACTTATCCCTTTTTTTTCAAATTTATCTTAAACTTTTTCTTTTTTTAAAAAAAAAAAACCTATCGTCACAGTTAGCCCATTGGCTTAACCATTTTTTATTTCTAAGCAAGATAGTGTAGACTAGGAAAGTGGGGAAGGAAAAGGGGACGACATAAGAATCGAACTTATGACATCAAGCTCACTGGGAAAGACCATGACAAGTGTCATGTGAGATATTAGTTCATTGGCTCACTGATCTGAATTATTATTTGAGAATTAAGATAAGAAAAACAAAATTATTGAGTAATTTAAATACTATTATGTGAAGCGTTAGAAGTAGCCATTACATCCAAGGTCGAGAAAAATTGAATGTTTTAGAAAAATGGTTAATTTCTAAGACTATTATAAACACTATTCATGAACCAAGCCACCTAGAGTGCAATGAAATAGATAATAAGCGTTGTTTAAAGTAGGAGAAAAATCAATTTAGCAGCCCAAAATTGGTGGATTGGACTGATTTCACAAGTGGTTGGTTCTCTGCAAAACTAAAATTTGCGCTTAATTAGGAGAAGCATGGACTATGTTATCAAAATTTTCAAAGGCATCCATGTTGATTTTAAATTATATGACAGTAAATTATCTCAACTAGTCCCGGAACCCGTCCTATGGACGGGATTATGATTGTATATATCATTATTATATATTAGTATAATTTAATATACTTCAGCCACTATGGTAAAAAAGTATATATATATGTAGAACTCGTAGAGATCATATAACCCAAAAAAAAAAAAAATCCAAAGTGCCAAAAGATTAAAAATATTTTGTCTAACAAAACATAGTTAAAAATTTTGAAACACAATGAACTGAAGAGTGTTGTCTAACAATTTATATATTAAGGTGAAGACTACATATATAAACCTCTAACAATAAATGGGCTGCTTAAGCATTCACAACTAATGGAAGGAGGCGGCCATCTTGTATGCAAACATTTACAATCATGACAAAATAAAAGTAAAATAACTACAAATCAACCATTGAGAAAAAAAAAAACTATAACTAAATCAATATTAAAAAGAAAACTAAGAAAATAGTCCAAAAATTCTATTAAAACTACATTAAAGTTAAATAAGCATAATAACAAAGTCTAAGATATTGCAATGATATTTAGAAAGGTCAACAGAAAGCATTATCACTTCCGGAAAACTTCTACATCTAAAGTATATTCTTGGCCTGTAGAAAGCTTGATTTGAACTTTATCTCCAATCCCTGTCGCTTCAAGTTGCAAAATTCCTTTCATCTGCTGGCTATTTTAACTTCATTTTATCCTCAAATACTCCAAAGTAGTTTGCAATGGAAACCGTTAGCCTTAGAGTCTCGAAGAAATAGGTTACTGGTGTTAGAATAGAGGGCCTCCTTGGAAAGCTAGCTAGAACGTACTAAAAAAAGACATATATTTGTAAAAACTAATATCAATATATTAAAAATAGAAAAGACAATAAATTGAAAATAATTTACTAGCAAAATGACTGGTTGAAGCAAAATATTTTGATAGTACAGCGAAGAATTGGGGATTGCCTTGAATAGAAGTACTAAGAACTTTTGGTTCATCTGAGTTAAAAGATGTATGCAATTGAGGGCAGGCTATCTCTATTATCATTGATAATTTTAAAATTAAAGTCATCATTTCCAATTTACTCAACTTCTAAAGAGCACTTTCCATGCAGATCATAGATCAGTAAGCATCTCCTTCCATCCCATAAGAAAAAATGCTTGCTACATAGGGTTCATAAGCTATTTTTGAAATATTCCCCGAAGGATCCCTAAATGTAACCCACTTGCCTAAGCTTTTACTGATTTCTTTCCAAAAGTGTTTGACAAATTTACAAAGAAGTTCAGCCCTCGCCTAAAACAAACATAAGTTAGAAAGGAAAAATATAAGCTATATAGAAAACACATGATAAAAAAATATAAATAAGACAAAAGTACATAGAAACAAATGTGAAATGAGAAATCTTACTTCTGCAGGCTCTTGTGTAAGCGTAAAAAACTTGGAGGCATTTTTACCAGCAGAACTTGAAGTTGGTTTCATATTGAACAATTAGACAGGCTTGCAATAACATTCATATCAGAAAAAAGGGTACAAAATGATAAATGATTTGTGTTTCCATACATTAAACCGTATAGATTTAAGAGAAACTGCAGAAAGATGTGGTACAAAAAAATAATTGCAATATACGATAGGGAAAACCTTTTAGATAAAAATTACAAATAAAAAGCTAGATTGATGCATAGGAAAATGTCAATAGAAAAAAAATTAGACAAAGCTTAAACTTTAATATCAAACAATTAAAGAAAGTATATCAAGCCATCAAAAAATGAAAATAGATGAACAAAATATAAAGCCATCAAAATTAAAACAGAGGAAGATAAGCAAAATACAAAATACCTTTCTTCAACGGCACTGGTCTATAAATGAGCCTTCGTGTACGAAATCAGTAGCAGAAGCACTGTTAAGTTATCGATAAATATCTTATTAAAAAAAATCTACTTTCTCCACTTTTGTCTATTAAATATACTACTATCTGTCTAAGTTGCAGTTATAATTAGCTAGATGTTCATTATAAAATTAGATGGATTAAGCCATTTAGGTAAGTGAATGAAAAGAAAAGAAATACATTAGAGATGCAAAGTTAGATGGTATTATGCATGAGATACTGACTATCATAAAAACTAAATATACAATAATAAAAATAAAATCCATCAACTATTGGAAACTAAATTCAAATATGCATTCCAATATAGAGCCAGTAAAACTAATGAACAAAATGATATACAATTGTAATTTTAGGGAAAAAAGAAAAAGCATTTGGCTATCATAAAAACTAAAGGATTAAGATGTATTTTTGTCCATATACTATTTTGGAAGATCTTTCAGGAAGAAGCTACAGTAAGATATAATGGACAGCCAATGCAAGAAAGGAAATCCACTTTTAACAAGAGGGAAGCTGCTGAAGAAATGGAAGAAAGCTACCTAGCTCAGTTCATGTACCAACACTCTATTTTAATCTCTTGCATAATTTATGTAAAACCCAAATTACCTATACCTTATGAAATAACATTTAGTTAGTTCACAGCATGCATGGATGATTAAGCATCAATCTTGATGGAACAAAGCATCAAGATCTACAGTACATAACAAGATATAAGACAGAACGAAAGGTTATTAGCTCTGTAATTTATATTATGTAGAAAGATTTAAGAATATAAAAGATAACATAAGAAGATATTTCTGGCGAATAGGAGCAAGATATGATGGAATAAGAATGCTTCCACTACCTAGTTTGGGTACACAACTAAACCAATTGCTTGAATACAAAAAAGTACAGCATGATCTATCTATCTTGAAGCAACAACCAAATAGGACCTAGTTTCTAAAACACCAGCACTCCAGTATTTGTGATATTAGACGTGACAATTTTTTTTTTGGTAGCATTATATTAATGAATAAAATAATGAAACACAAAAGAATAATTATTTTAATTTTATTTGTTAAGATGATAAGATCCAGTCTAATTTACAAAGTTGTTAATCAAACTATTGTGTAAACTACGTAGAAAGTATGACACCAACAGGCTTCATTATAACATATGATATATCTTAATCATTAGCATTAAATAGGCACTACTGAGAGTATCTCTCAAGTGTTGTCCAAAATAGGTCAAACTCTATTTAGGAAAAAATTGAATAACTATATAGAAAACTATATAACAAACTGGTGCTCTGGTTAATAGTCTATCTAGAGCAATTCTATTTGATGTCCATTGAATTTCTAGCTACTAGATATACAATTCAACTCAAACAAAATAAACAGGACTATCAATTAAGTAATTGTTTCTAAGTCAAAGATAAGTAACAATATATAGTAGATGATAGACATGCAAAAATAATGGGAACATGGAAATTTATCCATCCAAATATGTAAAATCAAGGAGGGGGAATGCGGCTTTAGCTAGATGCCCAAAAGGCCTAGGTTCTATTCAATGTATGAAAATGGATTATCAATCCAGAGAAACTTTGCAAGTGAAAAAGTAGTAGCTGCATACTTTGTCTGGAAATAAGTTGTTTTAAATTGTCTATGTTTACCTTCACAAATATGTCAAGGGTTATACAATTAGAATGACAAAATCGCAAATGTTAAAAATGTTATTGTTGTGATGTAGGTGAATCCCTTTATAACCTTAAATCACACATACAAAAACAATAGTAGCACTTTCCTACAATGAAATGTACTACTTGACCAAAATTCAAACTTTTATTAGAATATGGGAAAATCTATCACATCATCCTCCTCTTTTCTATAAAGATCTTAAACAAAACCAACATCCTAGATATTCTTTAGTTTAGAACTCAGCACATGGCTTGATAAAGAAGCTTCTTTTTCTATAAAATGAAAAGCAAGGGAACACTACTGTAGATAAACGACAAAAAATGAACAGTTCTAATGAACAATAAATGGGATATTGCTTTATAGATAGATGCATAGATTATAAAGATCTTAAGCAAAACTAACATCGATATTCTTTCATTTAGAACACAGCACATGGCTTGATAAAGAAGCTTCTTTTCCTATAAAATGAAAAGCAAGAGAACACTACTGTAGATAAACGACAAAAAATGAACAGTTCTAATGAACAATAAATGGGACATTGCTTTAGATAGATAGATTTCAATATAAAAATAGTAAAATTATGACATAAATACATTGTATGCACATCATATGCTTACAGAAGTGATGAATAAAATCATATAAAACTATAAACTTTAGAAAAAAAAATGGCTAAAATATAAATTAAACGAAAAAGTTGAATTTGTATCCATACACTGTGTTGGAAGCTCCTTCACCAAGTAGCCAACCTGAGATGTGATGCATAGACAATCCCTTTTGATGTGAATAATGAAGCAACGAACGCAATTTGAAACTGCATTAATAAATTAAAATAATCCAACTTCAACACTTTGGCAAAGGGGTGCACCTTGGAATTGCATGATTGTAAGGATGATATAATAATTAAGAGACTTAATTAGTCAAATATAGGTATAAGAAAAATTATATGGGTACTGACGATGCATGCATAATATGAAGTTAGAAAATATATTTGAAAATAAAGGAAAAAAAGTTGTCTGAGAAAAGGAGAATGCAGGAGCATGCTCTTATTATAACAAGAAGACGAGTCAGCATAACCATATTAAGGTATTTCCTAAAGCCATCTTTCTCAGAGCACAATAAAAGGAAAATAATAAAAAAAGAATTAAAACAAAAGCAAGCAATGAGAAGTAACTACTACTTTTCATTGCATATCCTGTTAAGCAATCAATGCAAGGTAGGTATGTATATTAGGAGGAAGTCACACAACCACATTTCAGTTAGTAGGCGTACGTGTGAAAACATTAATTTTAAATGAAAATTTCATAACGCAAGCACATAATATAAATCAAGTTGAAGATGCAATACTGCATGGAGACATTTATCTATCAACTCAAATTTGAAGCGAAATGAAACATAAATAACAGCATGAACCTAATAAGATAGAAATATTCGAGCAGACAGTTTTAACCACCCCTCATTTTCATGCATTAAAAAATATATATTTAAATGAAATTTGTTTACAGAAGGTTATAATTTTTCTATAGTATTGGGAAATAGGATTGTTGACGTAGCAGAAAAAATATATGCATTTCAAGTTTAAACAGAAACCTAACATTTTATGAAGTTGCTGTTTTGTGCAACTTTCAACTATGTCCTTTCTTTTTGTTAATAAGTACTACTATTAAGATATTAAAAGCTATGTTAATGTTAAGTTGTATCATACCTACTAACGTAAGCATTGCTTATGGGTTTAATGTTAAAGTTAATTTTGAAAAGGAAAAACACCATGCCACAAATATTTTCCATACGCTAGAGTGTTAGTAGGTCCTAAATTACATAACACAAATATAAAAACAAAATTGCAAATTACAAATATAAAAAAATTACAAATGTGGGTGTGATGCAGAGAAAGGGAACAAAGTGCTCACTAAACAAAAAGGCAAAAGCCACCACCTTCAATTCGAAATCAGCCCGAGGCAAGGGAGCTTTAAACAGAAAAGTAAGAAGTCAAAGAAAAATATATATACTAGAAGCAAGAACTGATAATGCACATGAAGAACGGAATAACCTACAATAGAGACACAAAATCAAAGAACCCGAAAGCTAAAGAAAGGCAAGACCTGAACCTAAAACCACACACTTGAACACCAGCCGAATAGAAAAATCCAGGAGAAGAAAGCAAGAAAAACAACACTGGAAGAATGCCTTTTGACCCTAAAAGCAAAAGAACACAGCAGACCAAAACCCCAAACCTGACTCAACGGCTGGAATCAAATGCAATAGTGGAAAATATGGAATACAAAGCGAAATATATGTGAAACGGCGCAACGGCTATAATGATATGAAGTGGGTGGTAAAAATTGAAAGAGGAAACAAAAGAAATATGAAACGAAAAGGATTCAAAGTGAAATGAAAAGAAACTAAGGGCAAAATGTTTGATTTTTAGAAGAAATAAGCAACGTTAGATAGAAACTAAAATCGACGGTCACCAAAAGGCAAGCATTTAGGTGGAAAACAAAAAATATCTAGATCTAGATATGTGTAGTGAGAGTGTTAAACAATACTTGAAAGTGAATAGAAAATTTAAAAAAAAAATGAAACAAAAGAAACTTGATTAGAGAAAAGCCCAAAAAACCCTATGTGTAAGCTCAATGTGGTGAAAACATCTGTGAATTTTTAAAAGATGAACAGTGAAAATGAACAATAGAGAAAACAGTAAATGGGACATTGCTTTATTTGTAAGTATAGATTATAGAAAGAAAGTAAAGAAATTGAAGAAAAATTAAAAAAATGTTGTAAATATCTATTGCTCATTATGTCTCTATCCTTTCAAACTTTTAATATTCTGTGTAAAGAAACAACTTAGATAAGGGCTTATTTATATCTGAAAGATACTAAGAACTATCAAACACGACACAAGGTTATAGAATGATCATTATCAACTGGAGCAAAATGTCAAAAAAAAAAGGAAGTAATTAAATGGAAGACAAATAAAAGAAATTATAAATAAACTAAGATATAAATTTAAATTTAAGAAAGAACCTCAACTTCAGGGGACAGTTAATACCTTGCAAGCCCCTGCTCAACCCTTCCAAGTCTCAGTCAAGTCACCCCAGCTTCCTACCCAATCCTAAAATCATCCTGCTTAATTGCCAATCCTAAATCATCAAGTTCCCTTCCAGCTTCAACCCCAGCCTCCAGTCTCCTGCCAATCCCAAGCTCAACCTCAATGCTATTGGCTTCCTTGCTTTGGCTAAACGCTCATTTGCAATCTCTATAACAGTAAAATAAACATTGCATAGATATTTTAACGTGAAGCCTACAAAACAAAGGTAGATTCTCATACCCAAAAAAGAAAAAAAAAAAAACGAAGGTTGATTCTCTATCTTATTCATATCTACACATGTATTATTTATTAATATTTTAATCATAATCAAAGCAAGATAGTTACCCAAAACAAAGTCTTCTATTTGTTGCATTTAAAAGAAGGAAGCCACATAAAAGCTTAGTTCCAGCATAGGTTATCCAATATTTCTTGTAGGAAAAAAGGACATCATTACAACCTGAACTAGGGCCATGATTGACATGTGACAAGAGTTTATTATAAGCTCATTCATGCCATACAAGTGTTAAACATGTAGTTTCAAACAAACAATTTAAAACATTTAAAATAGTTACTATAAGACCTCAAATATATTATAAAATATTAGACAAGCAAATTTCAATGACCAATAATTTATTCAAAAAATAAAATACCATAAACTTGTCCAATGTCTAATTAACATATAACATACTGATATAAATCTTACTTGTAAAAATAATGAAATACATATAAGAATATTAGCCCATAAGGCATTTAAATTCAGAATCAAATAAAGCAAGACAAATTTTTAAACTTGCCCATATGAACAATGTGTAGGTCTCATCACAATAACTGAAAACTCTCTTGGTCAACTGTAGGAGCTGAACCAGAAGCAACTTCTGTAATTTAGAGTGAATTTATAACTATGTAAGTAGTCAATACCTAACATAATAGAAATAGAACAAACAAAGCATAAGCTTTTCGAGATAACAATATTTAAAAATAATTACTGAAAATGTACATATAAATAACACAAATAAGAATTAGTTAATAACAAAATAATAAAAAATAACACTTTTTAAAATAAAACAGTTCAAAGGCTATAATCATGACAAATTCTAACTGAAATATGTAATAAAACAATAAGTCAATAAACAATAACATTTTAATGTATCAAAATATATAGTAACAATTAAAATAAAAACTTTGCAGAAAAATTCATTAAGCACAACCAAAATTGACCGAGCACTCAACTTATGAATAAATTATCCATCTGACAAGTACAATGCCTAAACTTAATCTGACGAGGGGCTTAAACTGAACGAGCACATAACTTGCGGGTAAAATAACTATTTGATAAGTGCAAGGCTGAATCTAAATATGACAAACTCAAAACTTGAACTAACAAGTGTGGTGCTTGAAATAATATTTAATCCACGTAACACACTGGGATAGTATCCCTCTAGTTAGCTAGGATCTAATTCAATTATACAATATACATTAGGCTAACATTTACTACTATTAAATACAGAGCTTGACAATAATTTCTCTCAAAGAAATCAATTTAAAAAAATTATAATAATATATTTCAAAGAAAATAAAGTTATGAACATAATAAATATTAATTTATGAAAATAGACATATTTCAAGAGAACGATTTCCAACATAAAAAAACTCAAGCCTTTAGCATATTCTAATTTTCTTTTCATAAGATTATTAGATGTCCGTATCAATATCCATCAATGGTCTAAAACCATTATGAATATAAATCTATACACATGAGAAATTTGAAAAGTCAATGTTTTTCCATGACAACAAAATTTTCAATTCAATTGATAATTTATCATAACCGTATTCACAAATCAATTATGAGTTTTGCAAAGGTTTGTTTTTCTGAAAAGTCTCTAAAGCTATAGTATATTTAAAAGTTTAAAACCCAATAACAAAAATCTATTTTTAAATTTTTAAAAGAAATTTTTAATAGATGTATAGTAAATAAAAATCACTCACAGTATTTTATAATTTTCAATTGAGTCTTCTTTTAACAATTTACTATAGTGAATTAGATGTTCCCTATATTGTTCAATAATCATATAAAATATTAATAATCAATATATCAGTCATAGACAATTGACATACCTAATGAAATTCCAAAATTTTAAATAATTATAAATACCAAAACCTAAATTTATTACCTAATATTTTCCAAATCTAAATTTGGGTATTAAAAAATCTATATAATATATAAAGAGAGAGTCCTTTTAGGAAAGATTGAAAGCATATGCTCCCCTGTGGTAAGTTTAAATGTCAACATGTGCACACTTTCACAAAAATATTTGAAAGTTAGGTGAGGATAGATTTTACTATTAACTAATTATAAAATAATTAATGTAATTACAAATAATTTCAAAAATAAATTTGATCTCTTTTCAATCCATAACAATAATATATATTTAAATTATTCAAAGGTTTTAAAAACAATAATAATATAAAACAATTTTTCTCCTAAAAAATTTAGATATATATAAATATATATATATATATATATATTTATAATTCCAGTTTTAAAATAAAATATTATTTTTTCTATATAGTAATTCATTTATTTATTTATAGTATTCCAGTTTTAAAATAAAATAATATTTTTTCTAGATAATTTTTTATTTTTTTAAAATAAAATAATATTTTTTTTCTAAATATATTTATTTATAATTTTTTTATTTTTAATGATCAAATATGATAATGCTTTAGAAAAAGATTCTTAAACGCAATATACTTTTTTTTTTAATTGAATGATTGTTATGCAAAGGAAAATATATCATAAAATGGGAACATGCATTGTCCTTTGAAATAATATTTGAATTTTTCGGATAAATTAGTTTTATGAAAAGGAAAAAGTACTAAATTTGAAAACGTCCTATCTCTTAATTATCTTATCACCTGTTATCTTTATCATATAGATGTTATGTTAAAGATATCTTTAGGATTTTTTTTTCAAATTTTCTTATCAAATCATCTTATCATATCCACTTTTAATTAGCTTAGCTTATTACATAATTTGAAAAAAAAAATAGTCTAAATATTATCTTGAACATTTTTATATCTAAATTATTTTTTTCCTTTTTATGTAGACTTCCTCACATAACATTCTTTTTTCTATAATCACCGTCATCACAACATTCTTCTACCAAGCTTAAGAAGGAAATAGACAAGGTGGATGGAAAATGCTCAAAAGAAAGAGTTTGCTAATTTTAGTTGGCACATATTCTAAGGTTTGCATTTTATAGTTTTGTTTCTTTTTTGGGTTAAGGCTTTCAAGACCTTAAGTTTTATAAAAAATATATATATATATCTAATGCTATTGTTCAAAGTTTGGTTTGTTTATCAACTCAGAAATTGTGAACAATACCAATAAGAAACATTACCGCAGGTGAATATTACCACACTTATACACACGTAAATTAGATGGAAGAAATGATAAGTTGTAAGAAGCAGCAAATAGAAATGCAGTGAACAACTAAATTGGATGAGAAGGAATTTTTATTTGCTGAACTCAGTAACCAATGATTAAAATATACAAGGAAACCACTCAATTATAGAGTTGCAGAAAAAGGAAACGCAGAGGTGAAGATATCAGGAGAGAATGCAGTTTAGGAGGAAGAAGAAAAGCTCAATACACATTACATAACATCCTCTTTCCCCATTCACCCCTTAAATCCCATACACTCTCTAGCACACTTATTCCTTCAAGAGTTGGTTAGGCCTTGCGACCCGAGAGCTTCTCCTCACTTGTGGCCCATTTGAGACAGCTTGTGCCATGTCAGCTGCAGATGTGCCATCTTTCTCAATTATCTTGCCCATGTCAGCATTGTCCACGTTCATTACATTGCCTCCCCCATTAAAAGAGACCTTGTCCTCAAGGTCAAAGTCCGGGTAATGCTTGGTAATGTAGTCATAATCCTCCCAAGAAGCTTGAGCAGCATCTAGTCCATCCCACTGGATCAACACCTGGTTAACCCAATTCCCTTTCTTAAGCAGTGCACGAGTTTTGAGCACCTGTAATGGTTGTAGTATAGGACCCTTTTCATCAGTCAATAGGGGTAAGGGCACATATTGAGACTGAGGATTGCCAATGCACTTCTTTAGAGCTGAGATATGAAAAACTGGGTGTATTTTAGCATTATGAGGAAGGAGAAGCCTGTAAGCAACATTGCCAATCTTCTCTGTGATAGGAAACGGCCCAAAGCACTTCATACCCAGCTTTTGATTCTTTCTCAAAGTCATAGGATTTTTTCGGTAAGGTTGCAGCTTAACAAAAACTAGATCACCAGCTTGCAATTGTACTTCAGTGCGCCTTTGATGAGCAAATTTTTTCACCCTATGCTAAGCCTTGATTAAATTGGCCTTAAGGTTAGCTATCAGTGCGTCCCTCTCTTTCAAAGTGTTTTGGACAGATGGAACATCAGAATTTTCCAATGAACACCTAGAGAGTTTGGGTGGTTCTCTTCCATAAACTACCTGAAAGGGAGTCATTCCTATACTGGTATGGAATGCTGTATTATACCAATATTCAGCCCATGGTAATATATATCTTGTGCCAAGATTTGGGATTATCAAAGGTAAAGCATCTAAGATACATTTCCAGACATTTATTCAAGGCCTCAGACTGCCCATTTGTTTGCGGATGATACGCTGAGCTCATAACTAAGGTGGTGCCCTGCAACCTGAAAAGGTGTTGCCAAAATTTGCTAGTGAAAACTTTGTCTCTATCCAATACAATGGACTTAGGCATGCCATGCAATTTGACTATATGATGCATAAACTGTTCTGCAACTTGTATACTTGTGAAATCAGATTTGAGAGGAATGAAATGAGCATACTTCGAGAGTCTATCTACCACAACTAAGATAACAGCATTGGACTGTGATGGTGGTAAGCCGGTAATAAAGTCCATAGCTATATCTTCTCATATTTGATTGGGAATAGGAAGGGGCTGCAGCAATCCAGTTGGTAGGTTAGTGGGACTCTTTGCCTGCTAACAAATGGAACACTGCTAAACGTATTGTTTAATTTGAGCTCTCATGCCTGGCCAATAAAATTGACTAGCAATCCTAGCATGTGTTCTAGCTGATCTCTGGTGGCCTCCAATCAATAAGGAGTGGAACTCTTGGAGAATCTTTGGAATAAGAGGTGACTCAACAGGCATGATAATTCTGTCTTTCCAGTACAAGATATTATCTTTGACTTTATAATGAGGATCAGGTGGGCCAGTGGACTGACACAAGTCCATAAAATGCTTCATATCTGTGTTTGACTGTATTTCTTGCCTTAGTTGATCTAGAAATGTGACTTTGGATTCTGACCAAGCAAGGAAGAAGGATCTTGAAAGACCGTCAGCTGCTACATTCTCCTGTCCAGATTTTTATTCAATAGAAACATCAAATCCCAATAGTTTAGGAAGCCATCTTTGCTGTTAAGGGGTCTGGATAGACTGATCTATTAGGCTTTTTAAGCTTTTTTGATCTGTCCTTATCGTGAATTTGTGACCTAGTAGATAATGCCTGAATTTAGCTACTGCCTCTGTGATGGCAAATAACTCCCACACATATGAGGATTGCTTTTGCATGCTGGGTGAAAGCTTCTTTGAGAAAAAAGCTATAGGATGATGATCCTGACTTAATACTGGCCCAATTCCCAGCCTAGATGCATCTGTTTCCAAAATAAATGGCTTGTTAAAATCAGGTAGGGCAAGTACAGTTGCAGTAGTAATAGCAGATTGTAATGCCTGGAAAACTGCAGTGGCTCCCTTAGTCCATTTAAAACTTTCTTTTTTAAGTAATAATGTCAACGGATGGGTAATGGAGGCATAATTTTTTATGAACCTTCTGTAGTAACCCGTAAGGCCTAAAAATCCTGTGAGTTACTTGATGGAAGTAGGAATTGGCCAATCTAGTACTGCTTGTACCTTACTTTTATCCATGGCTACCCCTTGTGCTGATACCCAATGGCCCAAATACTCAAAATGTTTTATGCCAAACGTACACTTAGATAAGTTTGCATAAAGTTGGTGGTGCTGTAGCTGAGCTAGAACAGAAACTAAATGTTCCAAGTGCAAGTTCCGCGTAGGACTATAAATGAGTATGTCATCAAACAAAACCAAGACAAATTTCCTTAGCCACTGCTGGAAGACATGATTCATGAGACTTTGGAATGTGGCTGGTGCATCACCAACCACTCATAATGGCCTTGGTATGTCCTAAAAGCAGTTTTGTATATGTCTTCAGGTCTGACCAAAATCTAATGGTAGCCGGACCTGAGATCAAGCTTGGGAAAGAATTCTGCACCATGTAACTCATCAAGAAGTTCATCAACAGTAGGTATAGGGAAGCAATCTTTTATGGTGACTGCATTAAGAGCTCTATAGTAAGTGCAACACCTCCAAGTACCATCCTTTTTCTTAACCAAGATTATTGGAGAGGAAAAAGGGCTTGAAATAGGTTGAATAATACCTTCATGTAACATATCATTAATGATTTTCTCAATCTCAGCTTTTTGACTATGGGGGGTAGCGATATGGTTTCACCTTCACAGGGTTGGTTCCCTCTTTTAGCGAAATGGCATGGTCATGTGCCCTGGTAGGTGGAAAGCCAGTAGGGGTATCAAATACTTTCTTATACCTATGCAGTAATATGTGCTATCTCGGGTTCAATAGAGTTAGATAAATCCTACCACTTATCCTCAGGAGCATCTGGTAATTGAACATGGAGAGTGAACATTTCAGAGATAGCTTGGGTCTGCTGTAACCGTTTTAGGTGATGAAATTAGGCTGGTTCTGGTGTGGTTAGAGAATCTCAATACAATGTGACAAATTTGCTTCCCAAGTAAAACTTAATAGTTAGTGCACTGTAGTCTGAAATGTGAGAACCTAATGTAGAGAGCCAAGCTGCTCCAAGAATCAAGTCAGCTCCTGTGATCGATAGCATATAGACTAGAAGTGTCAATTGGTTACCCTATTCAGTGACCTACAATTTCTTGATCTGCCTCTTGTCACAACCTACTTGGAGGGCACTATGACAAGAAGCAACTAAATTTATAAAAAATTTAAGAGTCACTATCAATTTTTATTTAAATGAGAAAATAATTAGAAAAATCTCTTATATTAAGAAAACTGATCTTTGAAAAATGAGATCAGGTTCGAGAGTCTGATTATGCATAGGGAATGGAAAGAACTTAATTCTACTGCATTCCTGATACATCCGTCATAAGACAATTACTCTAAAGGTAATTATGCAAAGATAATTATGACCTCAAAATGTATTTAATTTACTCCAAAAAATAACGATAGCAAATAACAAAGAGTAATAAAAATAAACATAGAATTAATTGAAGATATTTACAGCTTTGCCTTGCCTTATGTGCCTACGTATTCCTACGTGCAATGAGAAATCAAAACCACGTAATTCTTGTAAAAAATGTTTGTGCGTTGTATGATTTTAATTAAAAATTAATGATTGATTGAATAAAAATAATTTGTGTGTTGATTAAATTAAAAATGCTTTAATGATGTTGATTAAATTAAAAATGTTATGTAAGAATTGATTGATAAAAATGATAATGATAATTGATTAAATAAGAAAAAACTACTGGTTAGTTGTTTTTAAAAGAAAATGGTTAATATTTACATCACCCATGAATCAAAGAGGCATTGCATCCATGTTGATTGATGGTAATTTTAATTGTTTTCAAAATGGACGAGTCGTCACGACAACATCGTCCCTAATTAGTTAAAATTAATTAAAAATTTGTATGATTTCTTAAATAATTAATTATTAATTAAAATATATATCACCTATAAGTTAAAGAGTCGTTACGACAACAATGATTGCTAGTAATCCTAAAATATTTTTGAGACAGAAGAGTCGTCATGACAACAATATTTATGGTTGATTAATAATTTTAAATTAATGATTTAAAAAGTAATTAATAATTAATTAACAATCTATATCACTTTTAAGTCAAAAAATCGTCAAGACAACAATGACCCTTATTAATCTTGAAATATTTTTAGAACAGAAGAATCGTCATGACAACAACGACCTTTATTGATCCTAAAACATTTTCGGGACGAAAGAATCATCACGACAACAACGTCATACTTGATTAATAATTTTAAATTAATGATTTAATAAGTAATTAATAATTAATTAGCAATCTATATCAGTTTTAAGTTAAAGAGTCGTCACGGCAACAATGACCTTTAATAATCCTAAAATATTTTTGGGACGGAAGGTCCCTAGTTGATTAATAATTATAAATTAATGATTTAATAAGTAATTAATAATTAATTAACAATCTATATCACTTTTAAGTCAAAGAATAGTCACGACAATAATGACTCTTAGTGATCCTAAAATATTTTTAGAACAGAAGAGTTATCATGACAACAATGTCTCTAGTTGATTAAATATTTTAAATAAATTTAAACTTAATGATTTCAAAAGGATGATTAATTAAGCTTAAAATTTATATCACTTACAAGTCAAAGAGTTGTCACGACAATAATGACCTTTGGTGATCGTAAAATATTTTAGGGACAGAAGAGTCGTCACGACAATAACGTCCCTAGTTGATTAAATATTTTAAATTAATGATAAAAGAATTTTAAAATAATTTTTAATTTAATTTTGAAAATGAAGCATCGTTATGATGATAAGACCCCAATTATATTATTTTTCAAATCAACGAATTATCACAACTCAAATGACTAAAATTAATTTTTAAAATTTGAGAATTAATTAAATAAAATTAAAAAAAATTAAAAATCGTTCAAATTTAGATAAAGTTTTAAACCATAACAACAATTCAGGCTCAACATACAAATCAAACACTAATTATTTTTTTATTTAATTATCATTTTCTCTTTTGACCCAATCTAAAACCGAAACTAATAAGCCTAAATAAAACTTTAGCTCAGCAAATCTCAAAATAAATCAAAACCAAACCCAATATTCACATAAAAATAGAACAAAACGTAATTAAATTTTATGAGAACAACATCCAAACCATACACAATCACTTTGTCCCAAAATTCTTAGCACAGAGTAGGCACGTTACCAATCCAAAATCAAAGAAATATAACTTATGACAACATCATATCATAACAAACTTCCCTTCACAAATCAACAAACTAAATGATATAGAATTAGAATTAAAAGTAAAATACAAAAAAGAAAAAAAAAAAAAACATATGAGAGAGAGTGCATGTGCGTGAGAGTGTAGGTGCGTGAGGTAGGGGTACTCTTGTGCACAATGCCGTGTTGTGCTGGTGCGTGGAGTGACTGTGCGTGAGGGTGGTGGTGCTCTTGTGCAGAATGCCGTGGTGCTCTGTTGTGAGGATGAGTGGTGGTGCTGTGTTGCTGGTGTGCAGCAGTGCAGAGCGGTGCTGTGCGGTGCTGTGCGGTGCAGAGCGGTGCTGTGCGGTGCAGAGTGTGTGTGGGTGAAGCTTGGCCGTGAGTGCAGGGGAGAGGTGCTGGGAGACATGGTGTTGTGCTGGTGATTTGTGGTGCCGTGGAGGTGTGACAGAGGAGATTTGGGTGCAGAGAAGGTGAAGTGCGTGAATTGAGGCAGTGAAGAGGAGGTGCCGTGCTGACTCTCTCGAGGTGTAGAAACAGGGGTGGTGCTGCGTGGGGAGTTTGTGGGTGCTGTGCAAGTGTTTCTGGCGCGGCTGTGAAGGAAATGGGTGAGGCTTGGCCGTGAGTGCAGGGAAGAGTGAGAGGCTTGGCGGGAGTGCCGTGTTCTGTGAGATTGTGTGATCTGTGAAGGAGTGATGGTTGTGAGGTGCTTCAACGTGTGAAGGAAAGTGAAGGTGGGTGCTTGTGATGGATGCAGTGGTGTGTGTGAATGTGAGTGGAGAGGTGTAGGTGCTCTGTTTTGGGTGATGGGCTTGGCTGTGCAGTGGGTGTGAAGATGGGCAGTGAGAATGATGTGGAATTGAAACGAGGCAGTGGGTATGGTGAAGTGAGTGGAGTGTTTGTGCAGAAGTGCAAGTGACGATGTTGTGATGGTGTATTTTGGTTGATTTTTGGTCTATGGCTGGGAAGTTGAAGCTACTCAGGAGTGAAGCAGAGAGGAGAAATAGAAGCCAACCAGAAGAGAAAATTCAAATAAAAATCAAAGAGACCGACTCTTACCTTCTTCCTCTAAGAACTGAAATCCGGAAAGGCTTCTTCTAATTTCTCCTTGCCCCCTTTCTGCTCCAAGTTTTTTTCATCCAGAAAATATCTCCACCCCTTCTCCGTGTGAGTGTTTCCTTGTTTCCTTGTTTCATTTTTCCCAGTTATGTGAAAAGTTTGTTACCTGCTGTCTTTTTGGTGCTTCCTCTTTCTTCAATAGCTCTCTTCCTGCTCTGCTAGCCGAATATGTGTGGGATGGGGTGGTCCTGAGATATTATGGTGATTTTGGGTGCGTGTGAAGATTTCTATTTTGTGAGTGGGTGCTGGTCTATCATGTAGGGAATGGGTGAAATTGAAAGTGCGTGTGAGGCTTGAGTAGAATGAAACGAAGGAAATAAATGTACTAAGGAAAATAGTGGGCTGCAGCTTAGAAATTGTGGGTTTGATTCATGAATTTGGATCAATAAAAAAAATGGGACCAAGTGCTTCAAGATTGGGCATAAGATTTGATTTTTTTCTTTTATCTCAAAATTTTTTGTTAATTTTTTTCATTTTCCCTTTCTATGATATTTACTGTTGTTTTTTTAATAAAAATTTAACAATTTATTTCTTTAAATAAAAATTTAATTATTGAGTAAATTGACCTAAAAATGTTCCCCATTTCAATTTTGAATTGGGTTATTTTCATTTTATGATTTTTACTATTTTCAAAAAATTATATTAGGACGGACAAAATACGGTGTTTATACTCTTCAGTTGTAAGATGGTGGCCATTGACTACTGAAACTTGAAAATTAGAAGCAGGTTCTACTGGTAATTTAAGACATTTTGCTATCGTCGATTGAAGGAAATTGTCAGAACTACCGCTGTCAAGGAGTATCTGAACTTGAATGGCATTAATGTAACATGTACCAAGGCCATTTGCACCCTTAAGTGCATTGTATGATAAATGATGGTAGCAAATGTTGGTGTTTTTTCCATATTAGAATCAATGTCAAGTGGTTCTGGTTGTATTATGTCAGGTGGTACTAACTGCTGTTCCTCCTCATCAGAAAGCATAATGAATAAATGCTTGTTGGGGCATTTGTGTTTAAAGGTGAACCTTCGTCACAATTGTAACAAAGGCCTTTGTCTCGTCTAATTTGCATCTCAGTAGGGGTCATCTTTTAATAATTGGGTTTTTTGGGTTAAAACTGCTAGGAGGAGTAGGTAGCAAGGGTGGAAGGTTGGATCTGTTTGGGTTAGAGGCAGAATTGGGTGTCGAGGTCAAGGCTGGTTTCTGTGTATGGTTAGTGGATGGTATATAGGAGTTTCTATTTTTGTATGGTGTATGGGTTTGGGTATACTTTTCTTCGTATAATTTTGCTAACGCCACAGCTTTGGAAATTGACTCAGGTGATTGAGCTACCACATCTCTTGTTAATTCAGGCTTCAACCCGCTAATAAAGCAATCGAGCCAAGCTTCCTTACTCGTGCCTAAGACTTTGTGGGCAAGAGTTGTGAAGTTCAAATAGTAAGCAGAGACAGTAGTTGTCTGTGTAAGTTTGAACAAGGTTGCCCGAGGACAATCGAATAGGGAGGGCCCAAATTCATATTCAATAGCACTTGTTAACGCTTGCCAGCTCGGAAACTGACCATTTTTGTTCAGCGTCTGGAACCAGGGAATCACTTTGCCTTCCATATTTATTGCTGCTATGGTAATTCTATCACTATCAGGTATAGCGGAACAGTCAAAAAACTGCTTTGCCTTAAACAACCAATTCATCGGATTTGACCCATCAAATTTTGAAAAGTCAAGTTTAACGCTCCTTACTTGGAAGGAAGGTCAGTGCATTGCAGGACTAGTTGCTGCTTCCAAGCTCGAGTTCATCCCAATGGCTGGTGTCGAAATGGTCTTAGTGTTCGAACCGGTGGCTAGACTCTCGATGGCTTTGTTAATTGTAGCAATGGACTGTTCAAGCCGATCAAAGCGGCTATTGTAGCGAGCGTTCTAGGCAGTCTCTTTAGTATCTATCAGCTCATAGATCCTCTTAATCTCATTCGAGAGGTCCTTCAGACGTGTGTTTTCAGCCATTTGGGATCGATGAAAGATCCATATGTAAGAAGCAGCAAATAGAAATGCAGTGAACAACTAAATTGGATGAGAAGGAAATTTTATTTGCTGGACTAAGTAACCAGTTATTAAAATATACAAGGAAACCACTCAATTACAGAGTTGAAAAAAAAAGGAAATGCAGAGATGAAGATATCAGGAGAGAATGCAATGCAGTTCAGGTGGGAGGAGAAAAGCTCAATACACATTACATAACATCGTCACTCCCCCATTCACCCCTTAAATCCCATTCACTCTCTAGCACACGTATTCCTTCAAGAGTTAGTTAGGCCTTGTGACCCGAGAGCTTCTCCTCAGTTGTGGCCCATTTGAGACAACTTGTGCCATGTCAGCTGCAGCTGTGCTTTCTTTCTCAATTATCTTGCCCATGTCAGCATTGTCCACGTTCATTACATAAGAAATACTTCAAAACCTAAGGGGGTTAGGGAATAAGAACAACTTAAACAACTATAACACTAAATATACCCACCTCGCTCATTATTACTTTTCTTTTCACTTGGTTATTGATATAAAAATAGATATTTTATTTAACCTCATTCTAAATTAACCACTTATGATAATGACGTTACTTTATATGCAACCTTTTTAAGTTGATGTATTTTGGATTTTCAATATTGAACATATAAAATAATTATATGTTTCTAAAAAATGAACTATATAGTATAATAAAAAAAAGCATGAGTAAAAATTTTATTAACATAAAATATTATTTTTCAACATGTAATTTTGATATAGAGGAGGAATCAATTTATATTAATATGTAGTTATTAATTTTATTTTAATCTAATAGTGAAAGATTACCCAATTTAATGATGAAAGCAAATAAGGGAGTACGAAATTATATAAAAGGAGAATAATGAATCTATATCTATTGAAGAAATATAATTGAATCTTACTTATTAAAATTTTTAATTCTTTACAAAAAAATAAAACAATATATTTTTAATAAAAATGTAATAATCTTGTCATAGAATTACTAATGCGTACTAATTTATAATTAGATATTTATTTAGTTATTTGAGTTTCTATCAAATTTCTAAACATTTATAAAATTGATTTTCAAAATTAAGTTTCTAAATATTTATAAAATTGATTTTGAACACCATCACCTGTTCTAAACTTTGAAACCATATACTAAGATTGAAAGTGGGAGTAATTGTGATGCTTCTTAGAAACAAAGACCAATAGTTTGAGGTTGCAAATAAAGAGACTTGGCAATCACATTATTGAAACTAAAGTACTTTTGGGCAAAAATGTTGGAGATGGAGTTTTCATTCCGATAATGGCATTGATTCCTTCTAGTTATAAAGTTTCAAATGATATGCATAATATTATTTGGGGATCCGATTTTAGCTACTAAGGTTTTAGGTGCCTTTAGAAGGTTTCAGTGCACTTCAAAGAATTTCAGTCTTCCATAAGTTTCAGATACACAAAACATATGGAAGTCCCAATCACTTGCCTTCTACTCATACTCAATGCATCCTTTTCCCTTTTTCAATTCATTATATCTTTTGTCAACATACTGATTTTTAAGTTATTAGTTCTATTTTATCACTTAGTGGATCATTATTATCATGTGATTTGAAAGATAGGTTACTGCTTGCAATTTTTGAAGCCAATGAGGGATTTGGATTTGGTTGAAAAGTTTTAAGGTGGCGTCTAAAATACTATGTATCACATTTTAGGTTAGAAACTATTTTAAAACAGATTGAGTGGTATAGGGGGACAAGTTTTTAAGTTATATCATGTTAATATGCTAAATAGTCGTATAATTGCAATGGGAAATTCCTTTAGAAGTTCTTTCAACCACTATGGTACACTTATCTCTTGTGTTTATTGGGTCTTAGGAATAATTGTTTGTAGAAGGACATTTCACTATTTTCATTTTCACCTTTCTTTGACCCATTTTATTTTTCTTCTTTAATGTGTGGTTCTCGATTCACTATCCTTCACTTACATGCACAGACAGACATCAAGCATGTTACTTTGAAGTTTTAAATAGTTCATTATCTATTTTGTTTTAGCTTTAGCAAAAGAATGGCACAGGACTATACTATAGGGTGGATTCATTTATGCTTTTTCTTCCACAAAGTTAAAAGTAGATACATAACTTGTCTGCCTATAATTCTCCACCATATCAATTTCATTGGTGGGCATTACTTTAGACACCATCCTACCATTGCCTTTATCCTTAATTTCTTAATTATATAAAATAAAAGGAACTACGAGTACAAATTTATAACCACTAGGCCAAAAGCTATAACTATTAGTCAGGGCGCAACTTTTTCTACTTAAGCCCATTAGTAAGAACGACAATTTGATCTGATTCCGACCCTACCTAGGCCATGCTAAGACAGAATGCTGGCCCACTCCCCTAATAATCTCCTTCCCAGCACCTGAGGCCTACAGTTTTTGTGCACTTTTGGGAATCGAACCTGTAACCTTAGCTCTGATACCAATTGAAAGAACCAAGAATAGGTAAATTGGTTCTTTGAGTTCAATAACAGACAATTTATAAATTAAAATAATTATCCTAACGGAACACAAATAATATGAATGCTTGAAAATAAAAGAGTATAGGGATAAGAAAATGTGCACAACGAATTTATCCTGGTTCAGCCAGGACACGTGACTTATGTCCAGTCCCCAAGCAACCACTTGATATTTTTTTCACTATGGCGTTTTTGCATTCTCTACTTCTACCTCAAAATAGAGTGACAGCAATGTTATTTCTTTTAAGGATACCACAACGAACTTTCCTCAATTTCAACACAAAGAAAAGTAACAGTGATATTTTTACACAAAGAACACAACAACGAATTTTCCTCAACTTCAACCCTGAAGAAAGTATCCTAGCCTCAAAAAAACTCCTAGAATGCTACCCCTACTCTCTTTCTTGATCCGGCTAAAACATGAGTATAACTCTCTTTTTCAAATGCTCTTATAATTGAATTACAATGAATATTAAACAACTATCTTTTTCTAAAAAAGATAAATAAGTATGAAGTTCTCAAATATGGAGAAGAAGGATATCTGCAAGTGTAAAGTACTTCCTCTATTGTTCTTCACAAAGTCTCTCTTAGTGATTTCTTCAAAAGACTCTTCTATAGCTAATATGTTTCCCTTGATGTTGCTAGTCATTGAAGAGTGATTTCAGCCAAGAGACAACGTCTTTAAGTTATTAGATGAGAATCACATGCAAATCTTGTAGTTCTTTTTTCGTTTTCAGTAGTTACTCGTTTGTCCAGTAGCCGCTCGAAGTTGTTGCTCGTTTTCTCTGTTTTTAATATTGCTTCATATTAGCATACATTTTAACATTCAACTTGATATTTTGCACATAAAGGATGTAATCAAGTAATAATAAGGTAGAAATATTATTTCCCTAATTAAGTATAATCAACCAATCAAGGGATATGATCCTATAATAATTTGAAATCTTTCCTTAATAAAACATATCCCATAATAAAGAAAATGCATCTAGTTAATTAATAATAATAATAATAATCAATTGCTTCCATTAGAATTCAAAATTATATCTCTAAATATTTCAAATTGATCACATTTGATTAGGAAATTCAATCCATCAATTAATCAAATACAATTATATTTTAATATTTTCCAATTCAAAAAGATATGCCTAAAAATAATTCATTAATTCATTCAAATCAATCATACAAAATATGCACATGCTAAAATTCTCATCATCAAAACTTTAAATCTAACAGATGGCTTGGATGATAATGCACTTATAAGATGTTCCAGTGTCAATGCTTGCATACTATTCGTGGCTTCTGTCACAACGTGACCAGAAGGCTTCGCGACGAGAGGCAACTAAATTTATAAAAAATTTAGGAGTTGCCACCAATTTTTATTTAAAAAATAATTGAAAAAGCCTTTATAATTAAGAAAAACTGGTCATTGAAAATGAGATTAGGTTTGAAAATCTGATTATGCACAAAGAAAGGCAGGACCTTAATCATACTGTACCCCTGATACATTTGTCCTAAAATCGATTACCCTAAAGTTAATTATGTAAATTAATAACCTTTAAAAAATATTTATTTTACCCCTTGAATAAAATAACCAATAACAAATAACTATAAAAAAACAAAGAGTTAAATTAATAAAAATATTTGTAATTTTTGACTTGCCTTGTGTGCCTAGTATCCCCACATACAACAATGGGAAGTCAAAGTCATGTATTCTTGTAGAAAATAATGGTGTGTTAAAGGATTTTAAGAAAAATCAATGTTTGATTAAATATAAAAATCTATATTGATTAAAATAAAATGTGTGATTAATTGATAAAAAAACATATTGATTTTTAAAATAAAATGATTGATGATTGATTAACAATTTCTTATAAGATTGATTCATGGCTTAACCACATAGCAATCTAAAAACAAATTAGGAAAACTTTGTCCTCAAAATCCCTAAACACGTTTATTTAATTATTAGGATTGATCATGACTTAACCACATAGCAATCCTAAAATAGGTCAGGGAGACTTACTCCTTAAAACTCTTAAATGTGCTTATTTAATTATTAATAAATACATATAGGATTGGGTCGTGGCTTAATCACAAAGCAATCCCAAATTGTTTGAGTCAGTGAGACTTACTCCTTAAAACCCCTAAACAGTTTATTAAATTTATTAATTAAAGAAAGTAAATGTATTGCACTATTTAAAAAAAATGACAACTCTAAAAAAAATAAATTACTACTACAAAAAAAAAAAGAAACATTAACAAGAAGAACTCACCCTTTCAAATGTTTTGTTCTTTTATTTGGAAATCTTAATTCATTATTAATTAGTTTCTAATTTAAATAAAAATCAAAGGCAATCAGAAGCAAACATTAACACCTACAAAAATGAAATGAAATGAGATAAATAATAAAATAAGCAATAGTACACAGAGAATTGGTTTCAATTTTGATCATCCTTTTAACATAATTTAAAGCCAAATTAGCCAATACTATGAGTATATATGTGGAATGAATAAACAATCTGACGAATTAAAATGCAAGTGAACGGATGAGCACAGAAAAGACAACTAATATTCATATGTATACCAACTAAAAATTGAGTTCCCTTAGCATAAGTTCTGATCCTAAATCCAATTGTTTTCCTTTTTATTCTTATTTCATTCTTTCATATCATTGCAATCACCTAATATGCCGATAAAACACCTTATATTGCTATCATACCCCGAAAGTGTGTTAGGGAGACACGATATGTAAGGAGATATTGAATTGCTACATAAGGTCTAAAGCTAGTGTTTCATAGGATGGTGAAGTTGTTGCAGCTCGGGTATGATGTGTGGGGATCAAGATGCAGAGGAAAATTCATAGTTACTCCCTTAATTTTTTTAGCCATAAGATTGCAAACCGAAAATATAAAAAACTTTAAACAAGCAACCAAGAATGAAACAGGTTCAAACTCATACCTTGCTTCTTTGCTATGTCTCTCTCTCTCTCTCCCTTTCTCCTATTTTTTTCTTCCTCTCTCTTTTCTCTCTTGTTGATCGGTATCTTCCCCAAAATCTCTCTCTACTGTGTCGTCTCTCAAGTCCTCTCAGCCATTCCCTCTCTTTTCACTCTACCATTTTCGCCATCTCCCCTCCTTCTTTTTTCTTTGTACTGTACCCTCTCTCTACCTCTTCCTTTCTCTAGTGCTCTGCTAGGTTTTTTATCTCCCTACTTATACCTATTTAATTCCCTAATTAAATCTCTATTAAAGTAAATTTTTTCTATTAATATTTATTAATCAAAATTAATCCCCACAATTAAACCTCAATCAAAATTGATTTCTTTTCATTAATATTTAATTAAATTTAAATTTAGAA
This sequence comes from Castanospermum australe, assembly GCA_019955255.1. Classification (NCBI taxonomy): domain Eukaryota; kingdom Viridiplantae; phylum Streptophyta; class Magnoliopsida; order Fabales; family Fabaceae; genus Castanospermum; species Castanospermum australe. Next base: position 81,660 of record NSJW01000023.1, read on the forward strand.
TTCAAACCAATTATTAACTTTGTCACCCAAATCAAATTATTTAATTATTATTTCTTTATTGGACTAGGGCTCGGCCTTGAGCAAAGCTGGAGATTTCCATGGATTAGGCCTAAAATAAAAATCAATTGATATAATGATCTAAAAGGCCTAAGGGATTATGTTTTTAGGCTTTTAAAGAGAATTAAGCTATGAATCTAGATCGGTACTAACATATTTTTTATTTTTTATTTACAACTTTTTTTGTATTTTTAAATAATTTCACAAGTATGGACAAAAATATGATGTTCACAACTTCTCTTAACTTATTATGGATATAACATTGTTTTATTAGACGAATAGGATCCACATTATCTCAACATTGTCACTATATTAATCACTTCTAATTACTTTTTTTAATAATAATATTAGATTTTTTAATATATTATTTTTTAAAATAATTCCGTGCATTGCACGAATGTTAATCTAGTTAAATAATCAAGTTTTTGAACTTTTGGGTTACTTTAATAAACCAAATAAGGAATGTATAAGGAGTGATTAGCATATACCCTTTACCAAACAGCAATCATTAACTTTGCAACAGGTTTGGTTGCTTGTTGGGAGATAAAGAGAGAGGAAAAGATAATGGGGATAGTGAGAGCAAAATAGAGGCACGTGAGGGAAGGGGGACTACCATGAATTTTCAAGAATTGTGGTTACTTTTTTTTTTTAAGTGGTTAAAAGTTGAAATGGCAACAATGCTCCTAAAACCTTGATCCGCCCTTTTTTTATTCTTATAGCATTGTTACATTGATGCACAATATATGTGAAACCCAACATTTTGCAAAACATTGCAAAATATAGGAAACCCAACATGCTGTAAAACATGGTAGTTCTTTTACATATTTGACAGACATAGGATATTAAATTACCTAATTCGGACAAATAGCAGCACCATATTTTTTTTTCTCTCTCTCGACATAGAACGCAATGAGTGGTCTTGCACATCACAGAGAGGGGTGACAAAAGTTCCAACCAAGACATGCCATATAAGGATAGCCACAGGAGCTAAGCAGCTTCACCTTCTAAGGAATGGAGAAAAATGCCACTCCCTACATTATTTCTTTAGTATCCAGATTAGTAGAGACTGGATTGTTGATGAAAGGGACCACTGCACTATCTAAGCTAGCTAGCAATGGAATTCAATTTCCGTCAACCGCTTTAGGTTTTGGGGTAGGATAGGTGAATGATGCAATACATATGTGATAGAATATACAAACACTAGTGTGAAGAAGTTAGAAGAAGATATTTGGGTAAATGAGTTTTAGGTTAAGAAAAAGGGTAAACTGGTGGAGAAAAGAATCTAAAAAGAACAAAATTGGGTAAATGGATTTTAGGTCAAGGGGAAGGGTGCACTGGTAGACTAACAGAGATGTGAGGAGTAAATATTTGGGTAACTTAAGCCACCAAAACAGGAAAGATAAGGGAAGAGCACGCTGGCAGAGTCAAGGAGTTAAAAGTACAGAATTTGGCATATTAACCACACAAATGGAGAAGATGGAAGAGGAAATGATGAGCTGAGCAGTTAGGAAGACACGATGAATCAAGCACTATCGTTGGTATTGGAAATGCTAAAAAGGAATACTAAAAGACAATCATGAGTTTAGAATGCTGAATAAATGCTTATGTGCCTAACTGATAGATGTGTGAAATTGCTGATGTGGCTAATCTTTAGAAGTTTACGTTGTTGGCATGTTTGCATCACATCCTCTGCTCCAAAATTAATATATTATAGATAGCTAAATATATACCCACCCAAACACCATTATTTCACATTCATTCTAATAAGTGGATTAAATACATGCTAATTTCGATAAATCAATATAACTCTTTCTTATATCATATTTCAAACTCCTCTAAGACTTCATATTATTGTGTTCCCAATGTATATTCGTGACAAAAATTTCATATGATATGATAATTGATTTTGATGTCATATCATTATACTTTTGTTCCATAAAAGCATTAATTCTCAGAAATTTTTTCATAACACATCTTCGTAAAAGTGTAGATGATGTTCATTGTAAAAACAATATCAAATCAGTTGTCCATTTTTTTCTGAATTTAATTATGTCTTTCTAATAAAACAATATGACAATTTGAAACAAAAAAAAAATAAAACAATGACAATTAATCCATAAAAAAATGGCGGCAGAGACGTTACTATTAATTATGAGAAAGACTTCTTTTAGTTATCAAATGTTTTTATTAAAGAAACAAAATTGATTGATTTTCAGTTAGGCAGTTTGATTTTTCTTTTTAATTTTTTGCCACCTATAATAGGAGTAGTAGGAGTGCTCAAAACCCAACTCAATTTGATAACTTAACATTGCCTGATTTGATTTGGTCGAGTAAGATTGAATTTTAAAGAAAATAAGCTTTTCAACCGTGCAATGCACAAAATAAAAATATTATCATATATATATAAAATAAATTAAAAATAATAAGTATATTATAAATTTATGTATAATGTAAAAAAACAAAATTCACATGTATTAAATATTAATAATAGTAAATTTTATAAATCTAATAAGTTGTCATTGTAGAGAAACATAAATCTTTCAATCCTTAAATAAAATAGCCATATAAATTATTATAATTAAAACCTAGCAATGGTAATGAATTTGCCTGTGCCGGGTATTTATCATATTCATCCATGTTTAAAATTGCAACAAGCCAAATGCCTTTGTAATGCAATATGTAGTCATATTTATAATAAAATATATTTAATTAAGAAAATAATTGAAATTGATTATAATTTCAAATTTTAATCAATTAATTATTAGAATTGTAATGTCAAGATTTAAGATTGTCATAATCAGAATAATATTTAATTAGTTATCTTATATAAAACACATTAATGTAAAATTATTTCATAAAATGGATTGATCAATCAAACATTTAAAATATTAATAATTAAGCCATTAAAATATTAGTTACTTTATATAAATACATTATATGAAATTATTTCATAAAATAGACTGATCAATCAATCGAACATATAAAATACTAATAATTAGGGTATATCAAATTGAAAAATTAAATATTTATTGTTATTATTTGATTTCTAATTAAATATTGATTATAAGTGATTTCTAACATGAAATAATTTTTATTGTTGATCATGAAATATATAAATTAAATTATCGATTTGATATATATATATATATATAAATCATTAGCATCGCAAAATTTCATTTGTACACTTAAATCAAATAAGAGTTTGATAAGATGAATAATATTTACAATTTTGTAATGTCATCATGAAATATCTTATAACGTCAATGTTATTAACAATAGCAATAAACATTAAAGAAACCACTAAATAATAGCCCAACCTAATAAACAAAAGAATTAATAATTAAATGCATAAATACACCTCTCACAGATGTTAATTGAAAATTAAATCATATATCAAATTAAAATTATGTAGTTTATTGTATGTAACTAAGCATGAATTTTTAAATTTAAGTAAAAGAGGAAAAGTATATAAACCTTGTTTTATTTAGACATTTATTCTAATCGATTCATCAAATATTAAATAAAAGAAGATTAGTAAATAACTACCAAGATAGGATTTTGTAATATAATCTCAAAGAAATTAAAATATATGTAAAAAAATAAATATACAATTAACAGAACTCATTATTAGATAAGTTTTCAACAAAAAATTTTACACATTAAAGGAACAATGTTTTAGCTGTTTACACACATAAACATATTTATTTGCGTCATTTTGGATCATGCATTAAACATATACAGCATAAAAATGTTAAAATATGATTTTCTTGTTATATCTTTGACTCATAAATAATACATATGTTTCTTAAACTGATTGAAATAAATATAAATTAAAAACTGGTATAAGATGTAATACAAATTATGCAACAAATAAAATTTAAATACTCTATCTCAATTTTTTGTTCCTAACTCTGTCTTCAATTAAGTGTTGACAAATTAATAAAAAAATATTTATACTTAAAAATAAATTAATTAAAAAGGAGATATATTTTATTATTAATTTATCAACACTTGATTAGGAAGACAGGGTTAGGAACAGAAAAAGAAAACAAAAGATTTGAATTCCAAAGAATAAATACTTTAATTCTTTATTACCACTGATGCTGTTATTATTTACGGAAATTTACTTGATTTTTTGAAAAATTCCTATACAAACTTACAAATAAATACAGAAAGAATGGGAATTAAAAAAAATAAAATGTAAGGATTTGACTTTTTATTATAAAACATTAACTTGAATAATTAATTTGATTAATTTCTATTTTTTTAACATCATAATTACATCTACAATTAGATATAATGTTTATATTTGTTGCAATGAGGAAAAAAATTGAACCTAAAAAAAACGATCAACAATAATAATGCCAAATTAACATATTGCATTGAAGTAAATTAGCAATGATTCATGTTCAATTGGAACTTAACAAAAGCACAACAACTTTTGACAGCATGTCAAATGACCAATTAAAATGTCATCAATTAAAAGAAAAATAAATATAAATATTTGTAATAACAAAATAAGATATACTATACGCTCAAAAATATAAACATAGAAAAAAGCTTATAGCTAAGTGCATTTTTTCATTTTTTTTTCAATTGATAAGAATCTCCAACGGACTATATCCAAAAGCCAATTCAATGGATGCGAAATTTGTGGGCAAATAATATGATCCACCTCTCTTAGATTCTCTTGACTAAAATTTGCTAAACCTAACAACAAAAACGCCATCAATAAAAACTTTACACACATATCACATATTACAATAACCTTCACACTGAATGAGAAAATTTTAATCACTCTTGGTAATTTATACTTTAGAAATGTGATTCTTATCAAATATCGAGGGTTCAATAACAAATCATAAATTAAAAATGAATATATAAAGAATTTAATTTTGATCAACTGTTTCACATATTATCAAGTCACATATTATATATCATTAAAAATGTTTGACTTTTTAAGTAATTATTATTTTAGTTAAATTCTTTTAATAATTTGACAAAATATAATTAGATAATAATATAAATCTTTAACAATGAATCAAAATTAAACTCCTATATAAAAATTACAAAATTACAAAGTTAAACAAATAAACTGAAAAATCAAATTATAAAGTTACAATCCCTTCGAAACCTATTTGTTTGAAAGTGCAATACCTTTGTTTAGCTTGTTTTCGAAATCCTTTACCTCTGATGGAGGTAAAGTACAATCCATTTGTCTAGTTTCTCCCATGACCGTTAGGTTCCAAAGAAATCCTTTGATGCTAATATCCCAAATATAGGAAACTAAAAATGCAGATTCATAATACTTATTGAAATTACCCAAAAAAAAAGTAAGGAAAATAATTACGTTTGATGCTTTTAGAAAAATTAACGAATCGCTGCAAATCCTAAATGAAAATTGGATAATAAATATTGTTGGGATAAGAAATCAAAGTTATCAAACTGTTATAATGCAAAAAGGGTGAAAGGCAATATAAATAATGCCCATTCTAAATATATGGTATTTGAGTGAGAGATTGAAAGGAAAAACTTACACTAACTGTTGCTTAACTTGTAAGTCTATCTAAAGCATATTCAAATTGTTGTCCATTATATTTATAGCTAATAGATATGCAGTCCAAGTCAATCCAAAGGAACATGACTATTCACTAAGTGACATAATTAAGATGCAAATTCAATTTTAATCCAACCTAACTAAAAATGGCTTTAGTAGATAAACCCTGATGGAGACTAATTCAGCTCAAGAATCCAACATAAATAATAAAATGATTACATGGCTATATGTTTCAATTTCCTAATTAAACTAAAGCCACATGATAGATATATACACATGTTAGCATCTATTTATTGAATTAAAAATATATACACAAAAAAAACACCCAGAAATAGTAAGTATATAAACACAACACGGATTAGAAGGAACTATTTGTTACTGTGTTAAACTTTTTTTTTTCTACTGTGGGCAGGATACCATACTTTACCACCTCCAAAAGTAAATTCAACATCAAACATAAAAAATACATAATTCTGAGGAAATATTAAAGAAAAAGTATAATTCATCCAGCAGGAACAGCTTCCAGATTACAATTCAAAAAGAAAATTATATTCATAATGAAAAATTATTCAAAGGAGACTAAAGAGAAAATTATGTACTTTAGGATACCAAACTTTTCTTTTACTATGGCAAACACCACGCTATCTCTACTTAACAAATTACCATCTTAAAAAAAATCTCATTTGTATGTTGTGGTTTCTTTTAGCACTCATTATCCTCTTATATAGTAATTTCCTTTTTTGCTACCACAATGCAAAATTTTTAAATTAATAACATGAAAAAAAAAAACACACAGAGACAATGAGTGCTCTTTGAAAAAGTAAAAAGGCGCCAAAGAGGATACTGAAGAATGGAAGAATAAGACTTACAAACCAAAAGCACATAACCCACACACCAAAAACACAAAACTCTAGAAATTAGAAAAGGAAGTTCCTAATAACCCAAATACAGGAAACAAAAAACGGCATATTCATAATAATTATTGAAATTAAAAAAAAAGTAAGGGAAGGATTACCTTTGATGCTGGAAGAAAAAGCAATGAATTACTACACATTCAAAATGAAAATCTGATAATAAATATTGAAAAATAAAAACAAAATAATGGATAAATAAAAAAAATTATAATTGATGGTTATTCAAGAACCAAGGAGTCGAAGTTATCTTGAATCTTGATGAAGAACTTTTAAAGACGAAGAACGGACACACTGCGTAAGAAGAAGCCTCCATTTGGTAAAGAGATACACAAAATTTTTTTTTTTTTACAGGAAACAAGCCTGAGGGAGGGATATAAAGATATACAATAAAAGGAATGAATGACAGAAAATGAAAATTGTGAAACCGATCATAAAGAGTGACAGAACACATACAGAATTACGAATGGAGAAAGGATATATCAGAAAAGGATAGAACTAATGATTCTCTTACGAATGTAATATATAATTATATTAATACTAAACTATATTTAAAAAAATATTTAAAATTGATTATAATATGAAAATTCAAATTTTAATCAGTTAATTATTAGGATATCATCTCTAATTGTTGATTGATATTAATCAATAATTAAAATATGATATTATATCAAAATATTGTATCTTAATAATCATATATATTGTGTAATTAAAATATTTTGATTATATTGCATGTTTCATATTTCTATTTCTAATTATTTATAAAATTTATTTTGAATACCCAAAAGATTATAATTCTAATGTTAATATTTATTTTCCTTTATAATGTAATATTAATTAAATAATCACGAAATAAAACATGTGTTTGTACCAGAGAATGACACTTGTCAGAATTCTATGAAATAGGACCTTACTTAAATTGATTATATTGATTGATTTATGCTAAGACCGAGTTAAAAAAAATTAGACCCATTGCATTTTTGAGCTAAGATCAAGCCACCGTTTTGATTGGCCCCACTTGGTGCAAAGTTATATAATTCTCTTTTCAAAACAACTTTCCCAATATATTTTTGAAATCAATACAAATATTGTAAACACCGTATTTTGTCTGACTTTTTAATAAAAATTAATTAAAAAATTAATTTAGTGTTAATTTTGATAATAATATAATAAATAATAATAAAATGAACATGATAAAAAAATTCAATAATTAAGGATGAAATAGATTTGATCAGAAAAAGTTATAAAGATAGGATAAGAAGTAGAAAAGAAAGAATTTAATTTGAATTTAGATAGGAAATTACATGATATCTTTTAAGATAACCTTTAGTTAGATGAATGGCCTATTTTAAAAAAGAGCACCTATATCAATTAGACGAGCATATAGAGATAGTGGAGCACTCATTGATAATTGCACGTATATTAGGAGAGCACTTAGATATAATTATCAAAAAAGGGAGAGAAGAGAACACTCACATACAATAAAAAAAACACACACACTCATGTACATGGAGAGAAGGATATAGATTGAGAGAAAGCTATTTCCGAGATGACACAAGTGACGACAAAGGCTCTTTAGGCAAGATCTTCTTTTAGGTTTAGGTTCATTCTAATTCAAAGAGGTATGATTGCTTTAGCCCATCTCATTGTGTGATATCCTAAGTTTAAGTTACGATCTTAAGTTTGGTAATTGTTTTCATTCTAATTTTAATTTGGAAATACATAACTTTTTTGTGTTGAAGCCAAACAATTAATTGCCTAGATCAATTTTCCATGTGTTAATGAATGGGCTCATAGTATTTGCTATCAATGAGAGATTTTTCCATATATTCTCCAGCGGTGCATTTGTAAAAAGGGAGGTTTAGGTTTACTTGCTACATAATCAAACTTCCATTATTTAAGTTCCTAAAGATAGTTCTCGTAATCTTTTATAGTTCAGAGTATTTAAGTTCCGTATATATATAAGATTTGAGTGTTGTTAGTATCAAATAATATAATAATATGGAAAATGGTAGCTATTCACACTTCGAGTTATGTTTACTCTTAGGTGCACATTTGGATCATTCATTTTAATTGGGATTGTTATTATATTTTTTGTCCATATGTGTCACCTCATTTGATCATCGTCTTCTTCAATTTATAATTAAAGGTGCAAGAGTTTATATAATAAAAATGTAAACGATTTATCTTGTTTGACTTCCAAAAATAATAATTTAAATTAATGCTGTCGTGACGGCTCTTTAATCCTAAAATAAAATTTTAATTATGATAATTTAAATATTTATTAATATGATATATCTTTCTCTTGATTTGGCTTATCCTATATATTTGGTTGTATTTGATATTTTATTCTGATATCCCACTCTATTCTTAGGATAGAATTTCAAATTGATTTTGTTATTTCTATCATGATTTATCTTTAATTTTAATAAATTTTGAGAATATAAAAATTCATAATTATTATCTCTGAATCATTTTAACTGTGATATTTTAATTTGGCTTATTTTATCTATTTAGTTACTTTTGATATTTTATCTTGATATCTCACTCGATTGCTAAAGATAGAATTTCAACTTGATTTGATTATCTCTACTATTATTTATCCTTCACTTTAATAAATTTTAGGAAAATAAAAATTCAAAATTATTATCTCTGAGTTATTTCAGTTATGACCGCTTATTTAATTTAGGAAAATAATTAATTGAGATTAATATTGCCGTGATTGCTCCTTAATCCTAAAATAAATTTTAATCATAATAATTCAAATATTTGTTGATATGATATATCTTGATCTCTTGATTTGATTTATCCTATCTATTTAGTTGTATTTGACATTTTATCTTGATATTTCATTTGATCACTTAAGATATAATTTCAATTTGATTTGGGTACTTCTATCATAATCCTTAATTTTAATAAATTTTAGAAAAATAAAATTTATAATTATTATTTCTGAGTCATTTTAGCTGTGACAGTTTATTTGTTTTATGAAAATAATTAATTAGGATTAATGTGCCATGACGGCTCATTAATCCTAAAATAAAATTTTAATCATATTTAGAAAATAATTAATTATATTTAGAAAATAAAAATTGTGATTAATGTTGCTATGAGGGTTCGTGAATTCCGAGAGAAAATTTAGAATATCAATATCAATGTTGTCCGGATGGCTTTTTGATAATTTTTTTTATCTAATTAAACAATTATTTTATTAAAATCCACCAAGCCACAATTATTTTCTAGACAAATTACGTGGACTTTGATTCCTCTCTTTAGGGATACGTAGGTATTTTCGATAAGCTCAACCTAAATAAATTCTTTTTTTTGGTTTATATAGATTTTTAAATATATTTTTTTAAACTTGTAAATAATTAGTTTTTTCTTCAATTTTAAATAAATTTTTATTTTTATTTTCAAATTTATAAATATTTTAATTATTATTTAATTTTATTTAACTTTATTTTTAGGGGTAAATTAAATGTTATTAAGGTTATTAATAATTTACATAATTAATTTAGGATAACCGTCTTAAGATAGATGTATCAGGAATACAGTAGGATTAAGGACTCGTTTGGAAAAGCTTCTAAAAAAGTAATTTTTTTTATATATCTTATTTTAGTATATCTTTTTTTTAAAGAAAAAGTAATTTTGTATTTGGATATAATATTTAAGAAGTACTTTTAAATAATAAAAATACTTTTAAGTTTATTTAGAGAAAAAAGAATGGAAACACTTAATTTATATTAAAATTACTAATAAAAACATCTAAATGCAAAATATAATGAGTTATGATATGTAAGATATAATTAAATGAACTAGCATAATAAGAACTGTGAGATTTTTAAATATGTCATGGTAATAACGTCATGAAAAATGAAACATAAAATAATAACAACATGTCTAATTATGTACCCAAAGGTTTAACAACATGTTGCTAATATTGTTCTATTTTACTTTCTTTAAGTGGTATAATCATTGAAATCAGAATTTAATTTAAGATATTATGGCACAATGACTTAAAGTTATATTGTTTAAAATGTAATTAATAAAATTACCTAGGAAGGTTAATGTAAATAAGGTTTATAAGAAAGAAAAAGAGAGGATATAAAATGTAATTTTTAATAAAAATAAAAGATATTTATTATAAAATTATATTAAAAATAATTTCTCATTCTACTTTTTTCAGTAACTAGAGATCATTAGTTTCTAAAAAAGAGGTAAATTAACTTTTTTTAACTTTTACTTTTCTTAAAAGTTACATCCAAACACACTTGAAAATGTGTTGAAGTATTTTTTTTAGAAAGCGCTTTTTTTTTAAAAAATATATCTAAATGGACTCTAAGTTCCAGCCCTTCCTTATTTATAAATAGACTCCCAAATCCAATCTAGTTTTAAAGTAAATTTTCTTTTAAAATTTTTTTTAATTATTTTCTCTAATAAATAAAAATTAATGGTGATTTCATTTTTTTATCAATTTCTCCCACTATATCTATTGCGACATCCAATCATGACAAATATTATCATATTATGATTTAAACATTAAAAAAAGTTCATTTTAAAATTTTTATTTTTAAAATTTAAAGTTTTATAACTTAATTCCTTTGTTTTACATTTCAAAATCTAAATTGTATTTAAACTTCTGATCAACCTGGTTTTAATCGGGCCACATATATCCAAATCGAATATGATCAGCGGCTTGTATCCAAGGTTAAGTAAAAAAAAAAAAATATTTGAACCCAAGACTTGGCGGGTCCAACCCGGTCCATAGCACCCTTAATTCGAGCATAGCCTACAACCCCTTCACTGCTGGTGTGTCACGCGTTGGGGAATTGAACTCGCAGTCCAACAGCAGATCAGGATCTTGTCGTGGCCGTCCGATCAAAGCGAAATGCTTGGAAACTGAAAACAAAAAAGTTTGCAGTTCCAGGCGTCGCTCCCTCCTCCTCCCCTCGCGCTCCCAACATTCTCTTCCGTCCGTTCCACTCTTTTTTTTTTTTTTTCATTTCTAAATAGTTTTTTTTATATTTAATTAACCATAAAACAGTAACAAACACCGAACCCACATGGAATTACCACTCAAGGTCGCTCAGGCCGTCCATGTCCTCAACCACGACGCTCAGTCCTGCAACCGCGTTGCAGCCAATCAGTGGCTCGTCCAGTTCCAGCAGACCGACGCCGCCTGGGATGTCGCCACCGCCATTCTCACCTCCGATCACCTCCACTCCATCGCCGCCGGTTTCGAGGTCCACTTCTTCGCCGCCCAGATTCTCAAACGCAAGGTCCTCTTCCAATTCGCTTTGCTTACTCTCTCTGTTCTCTGTTCTTTTGAGCGTAGATTTGATAATTTGCTCGAGTTACGGCCAACTTGACTTGTTTGGTGACGATTTGATCGATCCGGATGCTGGAATTTCAGCTGCTCGATTGCTTTGATCCTTGAAGTCCTGAGCATGTTTGGGAATAACTTAATTTTAAGAAAAAATAGTATTTTTTTCAAAAGCTCTTTTAATTATAAGTTGTTTTGAATAGACAATAAACTAATCTAAACACGTTCAATTACTAGAAAATAACTTCGTTTTTTTTTTTAACTGAACTTTCTGGTTTTGCTTGTTATGTGTGTTTATAAGAGTTGTACTTTCTTGGCATGACTATGTTTATAAGGAAATAGTGAGAACTGAGAACTGTTCTTTCTCAATTGGGAAATAGTGAGGTGTATGTCTAGTTCAGGAAAAACTGGGATATGGGTTTTTACTTTTAGTCGATTTTGTCAGTTAATAATTTAGTCCATGCCAATCAATAAAGTAGGAGGCCACATTAGTTTGCTTCTAGGTCAAACTTGCAGAATTTCTTGTCTTTCTTCGTCCCCTGAAAATCATTTCTGTTTTGATTTCAAGCCCTACAAAACCTTTCTCCTGGCCCTAAAGTTTTGACTAGTGGTAACTTGCTGCCAATACCTAAATGTCTAATGTGTCAAGCTCAATTTTGTGTTTTGTTGATTTTACTGATTTTTTTTCCTTAGTTTGATGAAGAATCCCTTCTTCCCCTCAACCAAAAAAAAAAAAAAAAATCCACAATAATTTCATGACTGATGGTTCAACTTAAATCAACAATGTTTGTTACACGCTTCAAATTGCAGATACAAAAAATGAAGGTTATCTACTGCAATTAGGAGCTAAGGATGCTTTGCTAAATGCTCTTCTTCTTGCAGCCAAAAGATTCAGTACTGGCCCTCCCCAGGTGCATTGTTTTTCTTTCTTTTATGACTCTGCACTGCAGATGCTCTTTTCAAGGGAGCAGGTTTTTTGTATACATTCTGGTGTTTGATAGTTGAATGCATGTTAAAAATAATGAGGCCATGCACCAAAAAAAAAAAAAATGAGGCCATGCATTTTTCCTTGGCACTGCAATACTCCCACATGGTATATGATGAAAGAATAGTTCTTTTCTCTTTTGTTTCTGATTGGATTTTTGTTATTGTCATGACAGCTGTTAACACAGATCTGTCTTGCCCTTTCTGCTCTTCTTGTACTTCGAGTTGTTGAGCATGGCAATTCTATTGAGCAGCTTTTTTACAGTCTCCGGAATCTGCAGAGCCAGGATGGTGGCAATATTGCTGTCCTGGAGATGCTCACTGTCTTGCCAGAGGAGGTTGTTGACAATCAACGAATTGATTCTAAAATGAGTTCTTCCCACAAAAGCCATTATAGCCAAGAGGTTTAGTGACTTTTGCTTTGATACTTTCATATATGTGCTGTGTTTCTTTGCATCTTTTGTTTCTGTCTCTCTCTATGACTCCACACACTCTTTCATGTCTTTGTGTGCAGCTTCTCTCCCATACACCTATGGTTCTCGAGTTTCTGCTGCAGCAATCTGAAAAAAATTTTGATGGTACTGTACAGCAGCATGAAAGGAACAGAAAAATTTTGCGCTGCTTATTGAGCTGGGTACGAACTTATAGTGATAACTCATTTTGGTTTATGCTATGTTGCATACTTTGAGTTGTTCTATTTTTTAGTGTGGTTGTCCCTGGTTTTGTTTGATGGCTAAGACATTTTGTGCTCTGGTGCCTTTGTCTTTTATTTTAACATGAATAATCTTAAGGAGAGATCATGAGCTTTATCAAAAATTTTCTGTTGTCTTTTGATTTTATTCTAGTATGGCCTCCTTGCGTTCAGGTTAGAGCAGGTTGCTTCTCAGAGATTCCTCAGGGCACATTGCCAGCTCACCCACTTCTAAATTTTGTGTTCAAGTCATTGCAGGTAATCCAGTTGTCATGCACTTGTTTCTTAAGATGGAATATTCATGACTTCTAAAGATTACTTATGTTTAATATATATCCACATCCTGTGAGTAGGTGCCTTTATCATTTGATCTGGCCATTGAAGTTCTTGTTGAACTTGTGAGTAGACATGAGGTATGATTGTCCACTTTGATGGAACTTTATTCAAACTCTCTATCTGTTTAGCTTAATTGCATGTGTCTGTAAATGCTTTAAAAATGTCATTGTACTATATATACTTGATGTAATTTGTCATCCTTTCAGTGTTTGTAATGTGTTTCAAATATACTAGATTTTAGAGTTGGTTAGTCCTTAAAAATGGTCACGTGCATATATTGGAATATTTGAAGTTTGTGGCTTTGCTCTTATCATATCTATATGACCTAGGACAGATGCGTGATTGGCCTATGATATTCAAATAGAACATCCAAGGAATTGATATTTTATTGGACTAGTGGGAGGATTTAAGGATAGATTAGGTCCAAGATACTAGTTGATTGATGGCTGATTAGAGGCATCTTATGCTGGGGGTAGTTTAGCAAGCAGCAGGATGATCATTAAGGGCCAAATTTATGGATTTTTGGGTTCATGAACCATACCTATGAAAGTAGGTTTGGGGCACATGAATGTTTTTATAGCAAATTCTTGAAAGATAAATTAGTTATTTGAAAGTAAAATTTTTTAGTGATGTATGGTCAGAAAACAGGTCTATGTGAGGCTTTAAATTGAAGAAAAGTGATTAGATGAAGGGGCAGTTGAAGAACCTTGCCTAGTAGGTACCTTGGGCATCATATTTAGAAATTAGTTGCATAGCATAACTGATACTACAGCAATCAAATAGAACTGGATCAGAGATTGGCAAGATAAATAGTAGAAAAATGTATTTTTATTCTTCCACACCTATTCTGGTATCAATGTGATAGCAGAACAGATGGGTAATTGCACTGTTTACAAGAAACTGAAAAGCTCCCAAGAACCCTACAGGGCTTTTGAAGGTCCCGCTTCTTTCTGTTTCCTTTTGAATTCTTTCCTAACCTTCTAAGACAACTCTTCTCTGTTATATACAGCTTCCGACTCTCATTGGCCATTGGCTAACTTCTTGTAATTGAAGGTTGACTAAGTCGACTATTAATAAAGCTTTGATTCTCTGCTCGTCTCTTATTCTTCCTAATGTACACCCTCTTTATTAAAGGGTGGCTAACAATACTCCCCCCAAAACTTTCACCTTGTCGTCAAGGTGAAAATCCAGAAAATGCTCTTGAATTGATGACATTAACTCCTAAGAATTTTCACAATCAGGCATGTCCAACCATCTAATAAGAACTTCAGCAGCACCCTCAGAATTAGTTTTGACATTAAGAACTTGAGCTGGTTGAACCTGGAATTCCAAGTCTGCTAACAGCATTGGGGCCAAAGGTTGTAGATCATGGTGGGCTGAAACAGCTTTCTTGAGTAAGGACATATGAAAAATGGGATGAATCCTGCTGTCTTCTGGTAACTGAAGTCTATAAGCAACCTCCCCAATCTTGTGTGAGATCTGATAGGGTACATAAAATCTTGGACTCGGCTTTTCTTTGATTTTTTGGCTAGAGATTTAAGCCTATAAGGTTGCAGCTTCAAATACATCCAATCTCCAATTTGAAAGACAACTTCTCGTCTATGTTTATCAGCTTGAACTTACATTCTATTTTGAGCTTTCACCAAATTCTCCTTCAATTCTTCTAATATGTGGTCTCTTTCAGTGGTCAGTTTATTCATTTCTTCAACAGATGAAGGGAATGTAGCTCCCTTGAATAGTAGTGGAGGATCCCTGCGATAAAGAGCCTTAAAGGGAGTTAACTTTGTAGAGCTGTTATAATTGGTATTATACCAAAATTCTGCCCAACTCAACCATCTTGGCCATTGTTTGGCTCCTATTAAACATCTGGGATAGGTCTCTAAACATCGATTTACCACCTCTGTCTGTCCATTGGACTGATGGTGATAGATAGAGCTAAATTTCAGTTTCATGCCAGCTTGCTTAAACAATTCAGTCCAAAAATGACTGAGAAAAACCTTGTCCCTATTTGAAACAATAGAAGCAGGGATAAAAACCATGTAATCTGACCACTTCTTTGATAAAAGTTTAAGCCACCTCCTTTGCTGTAAAAGAATGAGAAAGGGGCAGAAAATGAGCATATTTGGTGAGGCTATCTACCACCACCATTATTGTGTCTTTCCCATTAGCTTTAGGTAATCCTCCAATAAAGTCCATGGATATGCCAGTCCACGTTTGAGTAGGAATGGGTAATGGTTGAAGGAGACCCCGCATGTGATACAATTTGATACTTGTTTCTCTAACATACATCGCAAGCTGAGACACATTGTTGGATATCTTTCTTCATTCCTTCCCAATAAACCAGACTAGCAATCTTTTTATAAGTTCTGAAAAAACCAGAATGCCCTCCCAAGGAAGAATTGTGGAATTATGATAAAATGAGGGGTATTCTAGTAGAATTTCTTGGTAAAATCAATCTGTCTTTGTATAATAGTCTGCCCTCATTCAAATGATATCTATGATGAGTCTGAGGACTCTGATGAGGTCCTATATTATTAGTTTCAATTTCTCATCTAACTGTGTCCCCTCAGTCAAAGTATCCAAATCATTGAAATGCACAGTATCGAAAGTAAATCCCATCAATTTGGACGTCCATTTAAACTGTTCTTCTCCCATCAATCTTTGTTCATAGAAAAATTTGAGACTTCTCTGATCAGTGTTGATAATGAAATGTCTGCCCATCAAAGAGTGCCTCCATTTTTGAACTGCCATAACAATGGCCATCAATTCCCTTTCATAGACAGATTTCAATTGAGCTCTTTCTGATAACCCTTGACTGAGATAAGCCACAAGTTTGCCTTCTTGTAATAAAACAACCCCTAATCCTTTGCTAGAAGCATCAGTCTCCAAGATAAATGCTTTTGAGAAATCCGATACTACCAACTCTGGTAATTTAGTCGTAGCTACCCTCAAGATATCAAATGCTTCCTATTCTTCTTTCCCCCAATGGAAACTATCCTTCTTCAACAACTGAGTTAGAGGTGTTGCTATTTTTCCATAGCTTCTGACAAATCTTCTATAACAGCCCGTGAGGTTCAAGAGTCCCCTCAAACCTTTGATATCTGTTGGAATTGGCCACTGCAGTATTGCTTTTATTTTTTAGGGTCAGCTGCTATTCCTTCAGCTGAAAAATGTATGGCCCAAGTACTCCAATTGGGGTTGCCCAAATTCTTCCTATTAGCAAACAACTTGTGCTCTCTTAACAGTTGAAGCACCACTCTCAAATGACCAAGATGAGCATCTTTATCCTTGCTATAAACTAATATATCATCAAAGAAAACTAAGACAAACCATCTTAAAAATGGTTTCAGCATTTCGTTCATCAAGGATTGGAATGTAGATGGTGCATTTGTTAATCCAAAGGGCATCACCAAAAATTCATAATGCCCTTCATGAGTACGAAAAGCTGTTTGGTGTATATCCTCCCTCTCATCCTAATCTGGTTGTATCCTGATTTAAGATCTAGCTTTGAAAAAATTGAGGCCCCTCCTAATTCATCAAGTAACTCATCAATTATAGGTATTGGGAATTTATTTGGGACTATAATTTTCGTAAGTGTCCTATAATCCATACAAAGTCTCCATCCACCATCCTTCATCTTGACCAAGATAATGGGGCTAGAATAGGATTAACACTGGGTCTGATAATTCTTGCTGACCACATTTCATCTACCAATTTTTCTATTTCAGCTTTATGGCAATGTGGATACCCATACGGCCTCAGATTGGGTATATTTGCTCCTTCCTTCAATGGAATGGCAAGATCTTGCCTTCTAGAAGGAGGTAATCCTTGTGGTTCTTGAAACAAATCCTCAAAATCCTATAAAACTTCTTCTATATCTACTGAAACAGAGCTTCCCTCAAGTGACAGACTTGTGTCATAGCTTTGTATTCTATATAGAATCCCTGTACTTCATCTTTTGAGGCTTTCATCATGAATTTGAGAGATGCAGCAGATTTGGACAGTGCTGATTCTCCTCTAATTGTCATCACCTTCCCTCCTACTTTCATCTTCATTATAAGATCTTTAAAGTTTGCCCTTATTTCGCCCAATCCATCCATTCCCAAAACAATGTTTGCTCCTCCTAAACCAAACAGGAAGAATTTTTGTTGTATCTCCATACCCTGTAGTTGCAATATCACCCATTGACAAGTACAAATACTTGATCTTTTGTTTATCTGCCACCTCTAAAAAATACTATGGAGTTTCAACCATTGAAAGATTTAGTTCCTTCACTATCTTAGTTGATATGAAGTTGTGAGAAGCTCCACAATCCACTAATACTATTATCTTCCTTCCCTTCTCCTCACCCCAAATTTTTGAGGACCTTTTTGAAGTGAGTCCCATTATACTGTGGATTGATAGTTGCAGAGCTTTATCTTCAAATTCCAACTCTTCCTGACATTCAAACTCTTCTTTCGCCTCCATTTTTCCCCTTCCTTCTTCCACCAACATAACATGATATTGCTTGAGCTTACACACATGTTTTCCGACTGTATTTCTCATTGCAACGAAAGCATAGTCCCTGTTTAATCTTTTATTGCAGTTCAGCTTCAAATAATCGTTTGAAACCCCCTCCTCTTCTGTTATTCCCACTATTCTTTGATGTTTTGTTCTCACTGTTGGTTCTGAAGGTACCATTGGGTCTTGTAATTGTAGAACCCACAATGGATCCTGCCCCTTGTGACCCAGATTGTGAATTAGCCCTGGGCCCAAGTTCCAAAGATGTGGTTCATGAGGGTTGGATTCCTCTGGAATGCACCCTTGTTTTCAAGCTTCCTCCTATTGCTACTTTACTCAACACCCAATTCTTCTCATCGATCAACTGAGCCAAATCCATCACTTCCAATAGTGTTCTGGCTGGGAGCTTCAGTTCTGCCCTTGTCTCTTCCTTCAATCTGTTTAAGAAGATTCTTCAGAGATATTCAGAGTCTGTGCTCCATAAAGGTTTTGCGTAGTTCGAAATTCTCCCTATACTCTTCGATTGACCCATCTTGTTTTTACCCAAGAATTATCTCATATGGGTTTTGACTTTTGAAACATGGAGGGTTGAAATCTCCCAATCACCGCAGTATGGAAAGCGTCCCATGTCACATTAGGTGTGCAAGATTCCCACCATTGGAACCAGCTTAGCTCTTGACCTTCCATGGCTACCATCATTGCTTGTAGTCTCTCCTCTTTGGTCACCCCCTTCACCTGGAAGTGTCGTCATCTCGTTTCACCCATTTGTAGGCGTCATCCTTGGAAAACGGAGGGATTTTCAATTTACACCAACGATCTTCCATCATTTTGTTTCTTGGCCCTTCCACCGATCTTTACTCCATTCCTTCATTTTCTTGGGTGGTAACTGGAGCTCTCTGAGATGCTTCCCGTTGAAGCCCACGAGTAAGTCGCAACAATTCATCAATGGCGTCCTCTGTCTTCTTCATTCTTGCCTCCTGTAACTCCCTTCTGGCCTCTTGTTGTTTTTTTCCCTCCTCCATCTGATGTCTCCATGTCTCAAACCCTCTTTCCAAAGATTCTAGTCTAGCGTCCATCCTCATATGAACCATGAAATGCTCTTTGGATTTGGGAGCTCTGTTACCAGTTAATAGAATTGGATTAGAGATTGGCAAGAAAATAGTAGAAAAATGTATCTTTATTCTAATACACCTATTCTGGTATCAATGTGATAGCAGAACAGAGGGGTAATTGCACTGTCTACAGCAAACTGAAAAGCTCACAAGAACCCTAGAGGACTTTCGAGAGGTCTTGTTTCTCTCCCTTTCCTAACTTCCTTTTGAATTCTTTCCTAACCTTCTATGACAACTCTCCTCTCTTATATACAACTTCTGACTCTCATTGGCTATTGGCTAACTTCCTGTAACTGAAGGTTGACTAAGTCAACTATTAATAAAGCTTTGATTCTCTGCTCCTCTTTTATTCTTCCTAACATACACCCTCTTTATTAAAGGGTGGCTAACACAATCTTGTAGTATAAAACTCATGAACTGATGATTACTAATAAACAAATCATTATAGCATGCAGTTTGATTTTAAAATTTTATTTGGATAATTATAGCATGTAGTTGATACTAACTTTCAGAGGCTTAATTTACAAAATATTAGTATTAATATAGTACTACCTGATTTTTAATTGTGTTGTGGCTTTTTTCCTTCATTTTCTGGAGATTTCTTGGACTCTTTAGATTTTGGGTTCTATTCTCATTTATTTTGGATCTTTTTCTATGTTCCCTCTTGCTGAGCCTCTCATAACCAGTCAACAAGCAGAGACTCGCTTTTTTGTCTTTTTTTTTTTTTTTTTTTTAATCTAAGAACAAAGCATATAGCATGTATGGTGCTGGTAGTTGGACTGTTTAGCCTGTTTTCAGTGTGTTTTTAACTTTTCTTAGGCTCATACATAGATCTCAAAATAGAGTAGGAGAAAAAACTATCTACAATGGTTTTACTTATTTATTTATTTTTTATAGAAGAAATTCATTAAGATGAAGAGAAGAAAAAGAAAAGGAATGTGGAGGATATGGGATCCTCCATAGGTGAAAAAGGGAAACTCACAAAGCAGAGAAAAAGAGAAAACATTAATGGAGCAAAGCTGCCCAATCCCTCTGCATATCTGTTAAGGAAACCCCCTTAAAATGACCATGTGTGTCACACCAAATAGAAGCCAATCACCTAATCTTATCTCAAATCAGCTGCTGAGCCAATGACAGGTCCGTAAAAACACAAGAGTTATGCTCCAACCAAGTACAAGAAATAGTAGCATAGATTGCAAATTGCCATAAAAAATTGGCCTCTTTATTTACCAAAGCCACTAAAGTTAGTGAACTAAATTTGGTCCAAGGACCTAGGGCACACCTAGAGGATGAACAATTTACTCCATACTGAGACGACAGCAAAACAAGGTAAGAATAGATGTGGAATTAATTTTGAACAAGCACTACGCATAACACAGATATAAAGGGAAAGAGCCGTGTGTGTCCTGCCAACCTGCAACATGTCATTACGTTTAATTCTATTAAGCAACGCAATCCAAATAAAAGACTTGACCTTAGAGGGAGCTTTGGACTTCCAAAGGGGTTTATCAAGATGGAAAGTAGCTCTATTCAATGAATGAGTTAGGACACTAGAGCAAAGATGATTGAAATGGGTTTCCTCTTCTATTTTGAATCTCTCCTTCTATTTCCTCCCTTCCTTTCAATTGTGCTAGTACATGTGACTATTGATATGATTCAAAATTGTGATCCCTCTATGTTCTCTTTGCCATTTGTGAAAAAGACTCTGCAGAAGTTATGCATAGTTAGTATTATTTGTTGCATAGTTGGTTCAAATTGCATATTTGGTTCAAATTGCATATGAAATTAAAACTTATCTAGATTTGTGTGTCTAATTTTTTCTAGATAAATTTGGATGAATTTTTGACATTATTCTAAGTGAAAACTGAGTTTGCAAATTTATTGTAAATTTCTATGCATAACTTCTGTGAGGATGGGTGATATATTGAGTTTGATCTGTGCTATTCTTTAGGGGGTGCCTCAGGTTTTGTTGTTAAGAGTACATTATCTAAAAGAAGTGCTTCTTCTACCAGCTCTTTCTGGGGGAGATGAGAAAGTAATTGGTGGCCTTGCATGCTTGTTGTCAGAAATTGGACAGGCTGTAAGTATTAAATGAGAATTTAAGTTCCTTAGGATTGTCAAATCCTTGTTCTGGATACCTTTTAATGTAAATTCATACTCAACACACACACACACACACACATATTATATAAATATATTATACTTGATAAAAAGATTACTTGTTAGTAGAGATATGACAATGGCACAGTGATAAGACTGGATCAGTACTCAAGGATTTTTGATAGGAAAAACAAGTGTTTATCTCCTCTGCTACTCAATTTCCAGTAGGGAAACTGAATAGAGGGGCTGATTGTTACAATGTAGCTAGAAAAGAGAAGAGAAAATTTACAGATACTCGAGTAAATTCGAGGATACTCGGTTTCCTCCCTCACAGTCCTCACTTAGTCTTTTCCTCCTTTTCCTTGGTGCCTTTCCTAGCTATTTATAAGCTCTTTCCCGCCCTCAGTCACGCCTTTCCTCCCTTATTTGAGTTCACGCGGGAGTTCCCTCTGTCACGCCTTCCATGCACCTGTGAGCTCATGCAGACGCTCACCTCCCTGTGTCACGCCTCCCATGCACCTGTGAGCTCATGCAGACGCTCACCTCCCTGTGTCACGTTGGTGTGGGTTAGTTAGTGTCAGTTGTCGAATCTCCCGGCTTGTTGCAGGGTTCTGATTCCCTGTTCTTCTTGTATCTCTTCCTTATGTACACTCTCGGGTACGTATCAATACTCCCCTCCAGAAGTCTCACCTTGTCCTCAAGGTGGAAGTTTGGGAATTGCGTTTGAATGTGGGACATTAGTTCCCAGGAATTCTCGCAGGCAGGGAGGTCTTTCCATCGGACGAGTACTTCTCGGTGTCCAGTGGCATTGGAGCGGATAGCAGTGACATCAGCTGGGGTGACCTGTAACTCCAAGTTTTCAGAAAGGAAGGGGGCAATGGTTGGGTTGTCTCGGAGGCTGCTATGGATTTCTTAAGTAGAGACACATGGAAGGTAGGGTGAATACGGCTCCCTTCAGGTAGTTTTAAAGTATATGCAGCTTGGCCAACTTTAGTCAAAATCTCGTAAGGACCATAGTACTGTCGGCTAAGCTTTTGATTAATCCTCTGTGCTAGAGACCGTAGTTTGTATGGTTGAATCTTGAGGAACACTAAGTCCCCTGGCTGGTATATCACTTCCCGCCTATGCTTATCTACTTGTACCTTCATGCGGTTTTGGGCATGGACAAGGTTATCTTTGAGAGTGGCCAGCATCTGGTCTGTTTAAGCTAGAAGTTGATTGACCTCTTCCACCGCTGAAGGGTTAGTATACCCTTTTAGTAGCACGGGAGGGTTGGTACCATATAAGGCTTTGAAGGAGGTCATTTTGGTAGAGCTGTGGTAATTGGAATTATACCAGAATTCTGCCCAGCTGAGCCATTTAGGCCACTTTTTAGGTTTGGTGCCTGTGACGCATCGGAGGTAGGTTTCCAAACATCTATTAACCACCTCAGTTTGGCCGTCCGACTGAGGGTGGTATGCTGATGTAAATTTGAGTTTGGTGCCCATCTGCCTGAATAACTCAGTCCAGAAGTGACTGAGAAATAGCCTGTCCCTATCCGTCACAATGGATGATGGAATGCCATGTAGCGGAACAACTTCGCTAATAAAAACTTCAGCTACCTCCTTAGCTGTGAAGGGGTGACAGAGAGCCAGGAAATGAGCATATTTGGTGAGTCTATCGACCACCACTAGAATGGTGTCCATCCCTTGGGCTTTCGATAGTCCTCCAATAAAATCCATCGAAATGTCGGACCATGTATGGGCTGGTATAGGTAATGGTTGCAACAGCCCGGCCGGTGATAATGTTTGATATTTGTTCCTTTGGCAGACTTCACATCCTGCAACATATCTTTGGATCTCCTTTTTCATTCCTTCCCAATATACCAGAGCTGAAATTCTTTTGAACGTCCTGAAGAACCCAGAATGTCCTCCTATTGCAGAGTCGTGGAATTCCTTCAGGATGAGGGGGATAGTGGTGGATGTCTTTGGTAGCACCAACCGATCTTTATATAATAACTGATTGCCTCTGATTTGATAGCCAGGATGGGAGTTGGGTTGCCTTAATACCTCTTGCATTATTTGGTGTAGTTTGGGGTCGGTCAAGACTTCTTCAACCAGGCTGTCCAGCCCTTGACACTGGACAGTGGATATGGCCCCAAATTGCATCCTGCGCGACAAGGTGTCTACGGCTTTGTTTTCGATACCCGGCTTGTAATGGATTTCAAAATCAAAGCCAATAAGTTTAGAAATCCACTTATGTTGATCCTCGCCCATTAACTTTTGATCGGTAAGAAATCTGAGGCTTTGTTGGTCCGTGTGAATAACGAAGTGCCTGCCCATCAAGTAGTGACGCCACTTTTTGCACTGCAAACACTATTGCCATCAGCTCCCTTTCGTATACTGATTTGTTCTGGGCCCTTTCGGACAGACCTTGACTGATATAAGCCAGAGGTCTGCCATCCTGCATTAAGAACTGCTCCAATGCCTGTGCTGGACGCGTCTGTTTCGACTGTGAATGTTTTGGTGAAGTCTGGAGCTGCTAAGACTGGAATAGTGGTCATGGCCAGTTTTAGTTGCTCAAAAGCTAGCTGCGGTTCCGCCCCCCAAGCAAAGTTATCTTTCTTGAGGAGATTGGTTAATGGCTTAGCAATCTGTCCATACCCCTTAACAAATTTCCTGTAGTAGCCAGTAAGTCCTAGAAAACCATAGAGGCTCTTGATATCTTTAGGAACTGGCCACGTCTGCAAGGCTTCTACCTTTTTGGGGTCAGGAGCTACTCCTTCATGTGAAATGAAATGGCCCAAGTACTCAATCTACTGTTGCCCGAAGGCGCATTTTTTCTTGTTTACGTACAATTGCTGTTTCCGTAGCTATTGCAATACTAGCTGAAGGTGTTGCAGATGAGTTGGTTGATCCCGGCTGTATATGAGTATGTCGTCAAAGAATACTAGCACGAATTTTCTTAGGAATGGTCTCAGCACTTCATTCATAAGGGATTGAAAAGTGGAGGGGGCGTTGGACAATCCGAAAGGTATGACTAGGAATTCATAGTGGCCTGCATGGGTGCTGAAGGCCGTTTTCGGAATGTCGTCTGGTTTCATCCGAATTTGGTGATAGCTCGATTTCAGGTCCAGTTTGGAAAACACCCTTGCTTCTCCTAGTTCATCCAACAATTCATCGATGATCGGGATTGGGAACTTATCTGGAATGGAAACCTTGTTGAGTGTCCTGTAATCCACGCAAAAACGCCAGCTGCCGTCCTTTTTCCTGACGAGTATGACTGGGCTGGAGTAAGGGCTACTGCTGGTTCTGATGATCCCAGCTGTTAGCATTTCCTCCACTATCCTTTCTAATTCATTCTTCTGGTAATGAGGGTATCGGTAAGGCCTTATGTTCCTAATCTGTGCTCCCTCTCGTAAGGTGATGGCATGGTCGTGTTTCCTTGCTTGGAGGTAAGCCTTGGGGGTCACGAAATACGTCCTCAAATGCTGACAAAACTGTCTGCAATTCCTCCCAGTTTGGATTGTCCATCTCCCGTTCGATTGAGGCCATTTTGTACACTATTATGAAACCTTCTCCGGAATCCTGGAGAGCTTTCAGCATGGTTTTCAGCGATGCTGAAGATTTGCACAGAGATGGCTCTCCTCTGATTGTTATCAATTCATGAGCCAATTCAACTTTTAAGGTTAAATCCTTGAAGTTGGCCCGAATTTCTCCCAAGCTTTCCAACCAGTCCATCCCTAACACCACGTCCGCTCCTCCCAACTCAAACAGGTAAAAATCTTGAATCACTTCTACTCCTTGCATGCGTAGTGCTATGCCCCTGCATACACCTTTACTCCTGACTTTATGTCCATCTCCTACTTCTATCAGATTTTCGGAGTATCTGATATTGGTAGTTTCAACTTCTGGACTTTTTCTCTAGCAATAAAATTGTTGGAGGGCTCCGCAGTCAATCAACACTACTAGCTTCTCTCCCCTTTTATCTCTCCCCAAAGCTTAAGAGACTTTTTAGAAGTCATCCCATTATGCTGTGCATAGACAGTTGTAATTCTCTTCCCACTTCCTGAGTTTGCTCATGTTCTCGCTCTTCCTCCACTTCTTCGGGATTCTCCATCAGCAGAACATGAATCTGCTTTTTTTTGCATACATGTTCAGGGCTATACTTCTCGTCACATCTGTAACAAAGCCCTTTCTTCATCCTTTCCTGGTATTCCGCATCGGAAAGCCTCCTAGACTCCCTCCTTCAGTTCTGTCCTACTACTCCTTCTGCAGCTTTATTCCCTGCATTGGTGCTCAGGGTTAAAGCCTTGGATTGGTTGCTGACTCCTCCTTTCTGTATCTCATCATGGTGTTTTCCCTCCAAAATCTGATGATTTAGAGGTTAGAGCTGATTTGTAGTTCCAGCTCTTGTTAGCTGCTGAATGCAGCTTTCCTGCACGTCCAATTCTTTTCCTCAATCAACAGAGCCTGGTCCATCAGGTCAGTTAATGAGTCCAACCGATGCAGTTTCAGTTCGGCTCTGATTTCTTCCTTTAATCCATTTAAGAACACCCCCCTCAGAATATCTTCATCTGCATGCCGTAAAGGGCCAGAGATTAATTCGAAATTTTCTCTGAATTCCCCTACCGTCCCAGTTTGACGGAGTCCTAGCAGAATCTCAAAAGGATTCCCCGCCAATTCCTGCTGGAAACGTCTGAGGATAGCTTCTCTGAATCTGGTCCACAAAACCTCCACCGTACGTGCCTCCCACCATTGGAACCAGTTCAGCGCTCTTCCTTCTAATGCCAGGATTATGGCTGCACTTTCTCCCTGTCAGGAATGGAATTGATGAGGAAATACCTCTCTACTCTGTTGAGCCACCCGTAGGTGTCCTATCCAGAAAATAGTGGTAATTCCATCCTCCTCCATCTATCTCCCTGGTGTATGTCTCTAGGAGTCTCGTAAGCACGTTCTGCATCCCCTTCATCATCAGAATTAACCTCCGATCTCCTTCGTGAGGTTTCTGGAGTTTTTCCCCTAAGGAACCTCATTAATTCCTGTTGCAACACTTCATTCTGCCTCTCCCGCAGCTCCCTTGCCTGTCGGTCTTCGGTTGCTTCTCTCTTCCATTGCAGGACTTCTTCCCTCCATCCCTCCATCGAACTCATGCTGCGCTCGAGAGCTTCTAACCTGGCCTCCATTCGTGTGTGAACCATAGCACAGCTCCCAAATCGGGAGCTCTGATACCAGTTGATAAGACTGGATTAGTACTCAAGGATTTTTGATAGGGAAAACAAGTGTTTTATTCCTCTGCTACTCAATTTCCAGTAGGGAAACTGAATAGAGGGGCTGATTGTTACAATGTAGCTAGAAAAGAGAAGAGAAAATTTACAGATACCCGAGTAAATTTGAGAATACTCGGTTTCCTCCCTCACAGTCCTCACTTAGTCTTTTCCTCCTTTTCCCCGGTGCCTTTCCTAGCTATTTATAAGCTCTTTCCCGCCCTTAGTCACGCCTTTCCTCCTTATTTGAGTTCATGCGGGAGTTCCCTCTGTCACGCCTTCCATGCACCTGTGAGCTCATGCAGACGCTCACCTCCCTGTGTCACGTTGGTGTGAGTTAGTTAGTGTCAGTTGCCGGATCTCCCGGCTTGTTGCAGGGTTCTGATTCCCTGTTTCTTCCTGTATCTCTTCCTTACGTACACTCTCGGGTATGTATCACACAGTTATACACTTAAGCTTACTATCATTATTTAATTTTCCCACTCCCATTTGTGTGACTGCTCACATCTCATTTAACTTGTCCCTCTTGTTGAATGTATGTTAGGCTCCGTCTCTATTTGTAGAAGCAAGTGCAGAATCCCTTGCACTGGCAGATGCACTCTTGAGGTGATATCTCAACAATTTCTTTATTTATTTTTTTTATTGCTGTAGTCTTTTCTTCTCATTTTTGGTTGCCAATATGACTATGCATTCAACATTAATGTGAACTCTCCATGCTGTGGTATGTGCACCTGAGGAGTGCTCACATTAAAATAGAACTATATAAAGGATACAAATGTTTGATTGATAACTGAATTGAAGATTTGCAATTTGGGAACTTACATAAGCATGTTTCAGAAGGCACTTTCTCATATTGTCCCAGTTTGGCATATTTTTAATAAGCTTACTTGCATAAAGCATCATATTTTAGATATTTAGTCTTTATTAAGATTAAAATGTTTAATATGCTAGCAGCTGTGTGGCATTTCCAAGTGAAGATTGGGAGATTGCAGACTCAACATTGCAGTTTTGGTAAGGCTATCCATTTTAGCAAGGTTTAACAACTTGTTTATCTAGTTTACCTGTCTATACTCATGTCAGTTATTGTACATACTACATAATATGTGTAATATCTCTCTTTGTGGCTTCCTCTGTGTGCTCTTTCATTTTGCCCACTTTTTGTGGTAGAGTCGCATGTACCCATTTATTCTACAGTTTCTACTAAGCATGTGGAATATTTGGTTACTTAGCATGTTGCTAATTGATTATTAGGTTTTGGTAGAACTCTATTTCTTTTCTGATAATGTTCACACTCTAAATCTTACCCTGCTGTTTTAACCTGGTCAATGTTTGCTTGTGCATGAGGCCAGCTATGTGAACGATTATTTGTGTAAAATGTTAAAACTGTCTCACACATAAACACTTGCACCCAAAAGTGTTTGTGAGAATGATGATAGAGTTTATTTTTATTGTATGGTATGAATGTTGATATTCTACATTCTAGTGGGGCATTCGGCTTATAGATTTCACTGTTTGAGTCAAATGTAGCACGCAGTCATCATGAACACTAAATGTCTTGTCTCAGGTCCACTCTTGCCAGCTATGTACTTGGCCTTGATGAGGATGGCGCAAAAAGTAGAAAACACGTGGAAGACATTTTTTCATCTGTTTTCTCAGCTTTACTTGATTCTCTATTATTGCGTTCTCAGGTTTCTTCTAATTCTATTTGCATTTTTCCAGTCTTTGCATGGATTAATGTAATGTTACCATTTTTGTTGGGGTGGGGGGGATTGCATTTATGATTTTTTGGCTTATCTTGTTGGAGTGTCATTATAAGTTGAAATAGTGCTTAAGCTACATGGATGTATCTTTTTTAGTGGAATTATGATATATGGTAATGTGGCTTGTCTATACTTACTATCTGAATCATGATATTGATACTGTGACATGTCTAGAGTTCATATCCCGTGGATCCTGCATATATAAAGTCCTTCCTGACTCAAAACTGAAACACTTAATCCTTTTACCTGAAGCAGTTTCAATATGATGAGTGGAAGTGTAGCATAAATTATATATTTCTTAAAGAAGATCTCACCTTTCACATTTTACCTGTTGCCCTGTTAGTGTTATTGCCTTTCCAACAACTCATTGCCGTTATGCACCTTCATATTAGTGGGAAGTATTGAATTGCCGTTATGCACCTTCATATTAGTGGAAGAATTGAATCAATGGAAGGTTTATTTGCAAGTTATGAACATGAAAAGTAAAATCTTTTACTCTCTAATTAAAAGAGAGTGAAAGAAAATTTCTAAACTACTGTTGATATTCTGTTGATATTATCTGATTTGCATAATCTGTAGTTATTAGTAATTAGGATTTGTAGGATATGATTTGATTGTATTTCTGATTTTGTTGCCTTTGATTTAGGGATTGTAACCTTTGATTTAGGGATTGTAATTAGCTGACCTATGTATATAAATATACATCTGCTAAGGATTTTTCCTTAAGCAATTCATAAATCATTCTTAAGTTGGTATCAGAGCAGGCTCGGTCCTGTCTCTGCTTAGTCTCTCTAGGTTTGCGTTTCAAGTCGAAACCGACCTTGTTCAGTCATTGTTCCGCCACTGTCAAGGCAGGAACATCGTCTTCTTCTTCTGCAGTCAGTATACTGTATTGTGTACCGGCCAGTGTACTATTCCGCCGTTTCCGGGTACTGTTCCGATCTGCTTTTTCCGCCACTGTTCCGATCTGCTTTTGTTCTGCCACTGTTCCGATCTGCTTCTGTTCTGCCAGCGTTCCGATCTGCTTCTGTTCCTCCACTGTTCAACCAAGTCGGAACCCGCCAGCGTTCCGATCTGCTTCTGCTCCGCCGCTGTTCAACCAAGTCGGAACCACTGTTCCGCCATGATCAACCAAGACAGTGTACTGGCCATCTCAGAAACCTCCGACCGGCCAGATCCTTGAGCGCCGTCACCGGATCTCGATTCACGCGCCCGTACACGCCTCCATAGCTGCCGGCGCGTGTAGCTCACGCGCCTAATTCCCGACATCCGTTTCACGTCGCCGCCGGTCCCGTTCGTCTCGTCGGCGCCACCTGGTTCTGTTCGGGGGGGTCAGAAGTTCAGATTGCGCCACCTTCTGTCAGCGCGTGTAAGCCACGCGCCATTCTCCGATCGTCTCGTCGCCGGTTTTTTGTTCAGCTCGTCGTGGCCACCTAGTTCTGTTCTGGGGTCATGGCTTCTGCATCTGATTTGTCATGTGTCACCTCTGAATCCTCCAAAAGGGGCCTTGTTTCTTTTTCTTTTTCTGGCAGCCCCACCATAACGTCAGAAAAAACTCAATGGTAAGAACTATTTAGACTGGTATGCTGCTGTTGATATTTGGTTTTTAGGGTCAGGGACTCTCTGAGCATCTGACTAAGAAGGCGGAGGACATCCCTGCTGATGAGAGGGACCAATGGAAGAAGACTGACTATCAGTTGGTATCCTTACTTTGGCAGTCCATTGATCCCAAACTGTTAGTGCATTTTCGCCCCTATAAAAACTTGTCATGACATATGGAAAAAGGCTCGAAGCATCTATTCTAATGATGTCCAACGTTTGTACGATTCTGTTCATAATCTAGCAACGCTCCACATGACAGATCATGACCTGCCTTCATATCTGAACAAAGCACAGTCCACGATTGAAGAAATCAAGTTGATACTGACCAGTGACAACCTCCAGCAGATGTTAGATAAGCTTGATAACATGTATATGGTTTTTGTTCTCCATGGTCTTCATAAAGATTTTGAATCTGTTCGGAATCAAAATCCTGACAAATGCAAATATTCCTACCGTGGAGGATCTCATTAATCGATTGTTGCGAGTTCCTTCTCCCGATGCAGCGTCTGGAATTGGTTCCCAAACAGGTTCAGAGTTTTCCGCTTTTGTTTCTGCGGACCGTGAAAGTCGCGGTCGTGGTCGTGGCCGTGGTCGTGGTGGTGGTAGAGGTGGTCGTGGTTCTGGTGGTCGTCCTCAATGTTCCTATTGTAAACGCTTGGGCCATACTCAAGACCGTTGCTATTCCTTGCATGGTTTCCCTGAAAAATCTGCTAATGTGGCACAATCTCAGTCGGCTGATAAGACTGAATCAGGGATTGATAACCAGACCATACTATCAGACAATGAGTATAAGGAGTATCTTCAACTCAAAGCAGCCCAACAAGCCTCATCTTCGGCCACTTTAGCTCATACTGGTAATTCTACAGTTTGCCTCTCTCATTCTTCGTCTGTTGGATCCTGGATTTTGGATTCTGGTGCTTCCGATCACATAGCTGGTAATCCTTCTCTTTTTATCAAAATTATCATCTCCCAAGACACCACACCACATTACTCTCGCTGATGGCTCTAAGACTATAGCCACCGGCATTGGTCAAGCCACACCTCTTCCATCTTTACCTTTGAATTCTGTTATGCTTATTCCTGGCTGCCCCTTTAATTTAATTTCTATTAGTCAACTGACTCGCACTCTTAACTGCTCTATAACCTTTACTGCTGACTCTTTTCTCATCCAGGACCAGAGTACGGGACAGATGATTGGCGCAGGATCTGAATCGCGTGGACTTTATTATCTCCAGCCTCCATCCTCTACCATATGTACTGCCACCGAGTCTCCTAGTCTCCTTCATCGTCGTCTGGGTCATCCAAGTCTAAATAAGCTAAAGAAGATGGTTCCCCATCTCTCTCATTTGCAGTCTTTAGAGTGTGAGTCGTGTCAGCTTGGAAAACATGTCCGTGCATCCTTTCCAAGCAAAATCAATAATCGAGCAAAGTCACCTTTTGATATTGTTCATACTGATGTTTGGGGTCCTAGTCGTGTCATTTCTATTCTGGGGTATAGGTACTTTGTTACTTTCATTGATGATTTTTTCTAGATGTACTTGGATATTTTTGATGAAAGATCGTTCAGAGTTATTCACTATCTTTCAAAATTTTTGCAATGAAATTCAAACCCAGTTTGGGCACTCTATTCGCATATTGCGCAGTGATAATGCAAAAGAATATTTTTCTGTTCCTTTCAATTCCTTTATGGCATCTCATGGCATGCTTCATCAGTCAACTTGTCCGCACACTCCACAACAAAATGGCATAGCCGAACGAAAACATCGTCATATTATTGAGACTGCTCGAACTCTTTTATTGCATGCTAATGCACCCTTAAAATTTTGGGGTGATGCTGTTCTTACCGCTGGTTATTTAATCAATCGCATGCCCTCCTCTGTTTTACATAATGAAGTTCCCCACTCTCTTTTGTTTCCTAATGATCATCTTTATACTGTCTCCCCTCGTGTTTTTGGTTCTACTTGTTTTGTGCATGATCTTACTCCCGGTATTGATAAATTGTCTGCTCGTTCTATCAAGTGCATTTTCCTTGGTTATTCTCGAGTACAGAAAGGCTATCGATGTTACTCTCCTTCTACAAATCGTTTTTACATCTCTGCAGATGTAACCTTCTTTGAGGACACTCCTTACTTCACCTCACCAGTCGAGCCTAACTCCATCTCTCAGCTCCTACCAATTCCCTGTCTTAATTTACCTATTTCTGATCCTCCAGTTTCACAGGTGCCCGCACCTCCTAGTCCGCAGGCACATCCTTCACCGCAACCGTTTATCACTTTTCAGCGTCGACCTCGTCCTGTGATTCCAGAGGCTATTCTCACCCCAGAGTCGGGCGATTCATCTCCTGCTCCAGCGTCTCCACCTGCTCAGGGCCTATCTGAAGCTTCTCTTGACTTGCCCATTGCACTTCGTAAAGGTATGCGTTCTACTCGTAATCCTCATCCTATTTATAATTTCTTGAGCTATCATCGTTTATCTTCATCCCATTATACATTTGTCTCTGCCTTGTCGTCCATTTCCATTCCTAAAACTGTCCAGGAAGCACTTTCCCATCCAGGATGGCGTCAGGCCATGATTGACGAGATGGCAGCTTTGGATTCCAATCATACATGGGCTCTTGTTCCTTCCCCTCCCGGGAAATCTGTAGTTGGTTGTCGATGGGTCTTTACTGTCAAGGTGGGCCCTGATGGACAGGTGGACCGTTTGAAAGCACGCCTTGTGGCTAAGGGCTATACTCAAATATTTTGGCCTTGATTATGGAGATACATTCTCTCCTGTTGCTAAAATAGCTTCTGTTCGTCTATTCTTATCGATGGCTGCCATGAACCATTGGCCTCTCTATCAATTGGATATCAAGAATGCATTTCTACATGGTAACCTGGAGGAGGAAGTTTATATGGAGCAACCACCTGGGTTTGTTGCTCAGGGGGAGTCGAGTCTTGTCTGCAGGTTACACAAATCTCTATATGGCCTTAAACAGTCTCCACGGGCATGGTTCGGAAGATTTAGTAAAGTCATACAGGAGTTTGGCATGGTTCGTAGTGAAGCAGATCATTCTGTGTTTTATAAACACTCATCTTCTAATCAAGGCATCTATCTTGTGGTTTATGTAGATGATATTGTCATTACAGGAGATGATCATGATGGCATCAGGGGCCTAAAACAACACCTGTTTCAACACTTCCAAACTAAGGACTTGGGCCGATTGCGGTACTTCCTCGGGATTGAAGTGGCTCAATCAAAAACAGGCATTGCTATCTCTCAGAGGAAGTATGCCCTTGATATTTTAGAAGAAACTGGAATGCTAGATTGTAAACCAATTGATACTCCTATGGATCCGAATGCTAAACTTCTACCGGATCAGGGGGAGCCTTATTCAGACCCGGGAAGGTATCGAAGACTGGTGGGAAAATTAAACTATCTCACCATAACTAGACCAGATATATCTTTTGCAGTTAGTGTTGTGAGTCAATTTCTTAACTCTCCCTGTGACAACCATTGGGATGCAGTAATTCGAATTTTGAGATATATTAAAAGTTCTCCTGGAAAGGGGTTGATCTATGAGAATAGAGGCCATACAGACATTGTTGCATATACAGATGCAGATTGGGCAGGATCTCCTAGTGACAGACGGTCGACTTCTGGGTATTGTGTTCTCATTGGAGGCAATCTCGTCTCATGGAAAAGTAAAAAGCAGAATGTAGTTGCTAGATCAAGTGCAGAAAGCAGAATATCGAGCCATGGCACTCACTACATGTGAACTTATATGGTTGAAACAACTGATTCAAGAATTAAAGTTTTGCAAAATAGGGCCCATGAAACTCATTTGTGATAATCAAGCAGCCATGCACATTGCCTCCAACCCAGTCTTTCATGAGCGAACTAAACATATAGAAATTGATTGCCATTTTATTCGTGAAAAGATCCTCTCCGGAGAAATAACTACCTCATTTGTGAATTCTAGTGATCAACTAGCTGATATTTTTCACCAAGTCTCTTCGGGGCCCGAGGGTAACATATATATGTAACAAGCTTGATGCATATGACATATATGCACCAGCTTGAGGGGGAGTGTTGATATTCTGTTGATATTATCTGATTTGCATAATCTGTAGTTATTAGTAATTAGGATTTGTAGGATATGATTTGATTGTATTTCTGATTTGTTGCCTTTGATTTAGGGATTGTAACCTTTGATTTAGGGATTGTAATTAGCTGACCTATGTATATAAATATACATCTGCTAAGGATTTTTCCTTAAGCAATTCATAAATCATTCTTAAGTACTACTACTGGTTGTTCTCTGTTCCAGTTGATATTGAAAGTTGGACAAATATTAGATGTAGTGTTTTAGATTTTTTCCTGGTGAAATTTGAAAAAATTGGGTTATTATGTATTAAATATTGCTAATGCAGACCTTATTGGCTGGACGAATAATGTAAGCGACAGTTAAACTTAAAAAATAGGTCAGTTAATGTTAAATGGGTTACTGCTACAGTGCTACTGGTTTATTATTGTTCCTTTGTAAGTATCAACCTGTTGCTTATTGCATCAACAAATGTTTACTGTCGAATTTGTTTTTGTTTGTGGTGAACAGTGTAGCTTTTATTCAAGCACATAGCTTCACTGTTTGATCTTCATGGTTTTGCTTTTGTGATAACCGATAACTATTTATCAGTTGTTCAGATTCATTGTAAATTTTCAAAGATGGAATGTTATGAGCAAATTGTGTTTTTTTTTTTTTTTGGGTACTTGACAGGTGGATGATTCTACATGCAATGATGAGAGAAGAGTGATTGATTTGCCCGATGGTCTTGTCAATTTCAGGATGAACCTAGTTGAACTTTTGGTGGATATATGTCACCTGTTAGGATCTTCTATATTTGTACAAAAGGTGTTCTTGGACAGTTTCATTTCATTTCTTTCTTTTTGACTTAATTTTCTGGGCTATGTTTTGTGTTTTACATCTTTTATCACTGTATGCTTACTTTGGTATTATCTATAACTGTGATAATCACTAATTGTGGACTGGTGAGAACAGAATTATATTTGTCTGGATCATTTTGGGTTGTTATAGAGTTTTGTTACCAGGGATTCGAGTTCATGATGAGCCTATAGTGAAGATAGTGGCTAGAGAAAATGGGGATTTGATCTAAACTTATTATAGTTTAATTTAATTGTTGAGTTTCACTTATAATGAGAAGCTGACCCAACACATATTTGTTGATATATATAATGATCACTCACAAAAGGATGTTTTTCTTCCAATATTTTTTTGGAATAAAAGAACTTAGAAGGATAGAAGAGTTACAAGGCAGGAGGAGGAGAGGGTATCCTCCTCCTTAGAACCAAAAAAAAAAAAAAGCAAGGCAGAAGAAGCATTAGTAGAATCAAGAAAAAGCATAAGGATTCCAATTCAAAGGGGAGTGACTTCAACCCATTTATTTAACAGACTTTGAAATTTGAAGGTGACATTTCTGGAATGTGACAGAATATGCCAGTAGAAAACTGCCTATGCTTTCATTTTATTAATACAGGAGATAACATTTATGTTTGTATAACATTTTATATCAAAGACAACTAAGATTTCTTACTTGTGAAGTACATTTGTGGGTCATTCTACCGGATAGCTATAAGACCAGTGATGCTCTACTATAGTGAATGTTCGATTGTAAAGTGCCAACAAGAGAAAAAAAATAAGTGTAGTGGAGATGAGAATGTTGAGGTAGATGAGTGGACATACAAGAAGATAAGATTGGGCATGACTGTATTTGGTGAGGAGAAGATGATAGAAATTCGTCTAACGTGGTTTGGTCATGTAAGAAGAAGACCAATAGAGGCTTCAGTGAGAAAAGTGGATTAAATGGACTATAGTTTGATTAAAAGGGGTAGAGGAAGACTGAAGAAAACTTTAGGAGAAACCATTAAACAAGACCTTACACTAAATGGTTTTATTGAAAATTTGGTTTCTGAAAGAGTCCGATGGCATTGATTGATTCATGTAGCCAACCCCACCTAGTGGGATAAGGCTTGGTTGTTGATGAAGTACATTTGTGGGTTATTCAGAGTCATATATAAATGAATATATTATGCAAATAATTGATTGACATCATCTAAAGTAAAAAAAAAAAAAAAGAACTTTAAAAGTAATGATACTGTGTTAAAATAATGCAATTTCTTCCTCTATCATTAAATGATACTGGACTCATCTCTGCTTAATCTAAAAGTAAGGCCATGTTTGAAAAATGATGGTTATGATAGTCATTTTTATGCTGCATGCTATGCCTATTACTTAGTAAACTATTGCGGAGCTCATCTCAAGCACTGTACTTTGGTAGGGTAGCAGACTTATTGGTGAGTTAATAGGTTCGCAAGCTTAGCTCATTCAATAAACTAGTGGAGCCTGAGCAAGCCGTAAAATTGAGCAATTTGCAAATGACTTGGCTTATGCATGAGATATTTCTTCCTTCTTTTCTTCTATTTTTTCCCTTCCCATCTTGGTGACTACCTGCTATATAATGCAAACCGGACACTCATCTCCCAACTCTTCCATCTTTGAATCATTGTGCAGCACAGTTGCTTGTATGGAAGATCTTATTATTTTTAGTATTTTGGAATAATATGCAAATTATTTTTCTGGGAAGTTGTTTGTTAGGTAATTTCGGTTTATTTAAATGTGGATATTATTATGCTCAGGCATATATCTCTACCACTCTCTTATTATTGTATGTCAAACAGTTATTTGATCATCATCCTCAGTGCATCATGTCAATTTAATTAGTCACTCTCTGGCTTTAAATTCACAATTTGAATATCTTTGTATTTGTAGCTCTTTATTGGTGGTTGGGCACCTCCAAATCTGCCAATCCCTTGGAAGGAAGTGGAAAGCAAGCTGTTTGCTCTTAATGCTGTGAGTGCCACTTGCTACTTTCAATCGCGATGCTTTATTAGTCTGTTAATTGTAGTATTCAGGCTGGTGATTTGGATTGTATTACAGGGATAACATTTGGATTTTTTTTTTTTGGTAAATAACATTTGGATTTCTTTGTTGATACTGAAACAAACATTGAAATGTGTGCTAAAAAACCTCAAAGTCATGATTTAACATTAATTGGGTACATAGTATTTAAGGCAAATCAGTAGCAAAATGAAATGGAGAGGGATTTAGATTCACTGACTGACAATTGTTCAATGATGACAATGTGTGTCTTCCTGCTTATTCCTAGTCCATTTGGAGGCCTTTTGGATTCTTCTTTAGCCTTATCCCATGCTTCAAATTGTTGGCTGTGCTTCTTTGTTTTTGGTATGTATTTAATCAACTCGCACAAGAGTGCCCATGAAGAGTTTTCAATAGGTTTAAAATTCTCTATACTATTATATAAAGAAACATCCCATAGGTCTCTTGCTCTAATAAAAAAGTAAATATTTATTATTAAGTAAAACTAATCACACACCCGCCCTCCTGTTTTCTTTCTTTTCCACTCACTTTTAAGGAACTTATTTTCTAAGTTGTTTTCCTTACAAATTACATTTTTTAAGTCAGCTTTCATTCAAATTTCAAATAAAAAACAAATTATTATATCATTATGTGTTAAAATAAAACTTTGTTTCTTGATTACTCCTGTGTTCCGGGTGCCACTGATAATGACATTAAAACAATGTGACATGCTTGTTTTCCCTTTGCTTCTTATGCAGCTAAATTATTTTTTTACATACATGCTCCTAATATTGGGTTCTCTCGTTTGTTTCATTGTATATTGATGGAGGCAAAAACTTAGCATCTTTGGTTTGAAAGTATGCTGTGTTGATTTTCTGTAATGAAAACTGTTTACTGGGTGAAACTCTTTCCGTTTGCACTTTTTCAATGAGAAAATATAATATTTGTGATAGAATTGGATCAAATTCTTCGTAAATGAAGGAAAAACTACAAGTAGAAATCCTCCTGACTCTCCTGATATCAATGCAATATCAGAACAGAAAGGAAAGATTGAGAAGTTCTGAGTACAGGAAAGGAAATTAACAGAAAAATGTTTTCAGGCAATTCGAGAGGCCTGAATCTCTCCCTCACTTCTGTTTACTTTCTATCCCCCTTCTTGCATTCACCGATCCTCCTTAAATAAGCATGGACAGTAACGCCTCCCTTTTTCCTCCCCTAATTCACGTGAGTGCTAGTTAACAGTATTTTGGAGGGAAATCAGTTAGTTACGGTGCACCTTGCTGATAGTGCATGGGTTTGTTAACCGGTTCATACACTTTCTGCTCACGTGGGTTTGTATCAATTTGTCATCTCCTTTTTAATTCTGCATTGTTTGCATTTTTACTTAGTTTCTAAGAAACTTTCCCTCTCTGATAGTAGAATCTTAGCTCATGCGTGAACCTGGTGTGTACTCTCAAAAGACCCTATGATCAGAAATTAGTGGCTAGCCAACTATGGCTCTAGAATATTGCTTGCTGAAAAGTTAATGTACTGATATACCTTTCTAAATTAGATCAGATTCTAATTTTGTTATGCCCAAGTTATTTATGGTAATATATATTTTTTATTCAGGCTGCCGATGTAATCATACAGGATGGCCAAAGCTTTGATTTCTCTGTAGTCATGCAGTTGGTGACCATGTTGTCCACTAAACCTTCTGATGGTTTGAAGGGTTTCATTTGCATTGTGGGTTATATATGAACTTTCTCTCATTTTTTTCATTGGTATTTGTTTTTAACGAGTATCCTGTTCTATTTCTTATCCATCTAAAAGTGTATTTTTATTTTAGGTATACAGATCTCTGGCAGATGCTATTGGTTCCTATTCCAAGTGGATATCTGCTTTTAAGGCATATTTTAGGCCCTTGCTGTGAGTACTTCAAAACACCATTTTCATGTGGTATTCATGATTAATGCTTTAATCAATCTCTTATCTGATGTTGTTATTTTTGTTATTTTCAATTACCTTATGCTCATTTATATTTGCTAGATATATCTCATCAAGGTAAAAGGTTTGTATAGTTAAATAATTATGTTGAACTTACTTGATTAATTGCTGATTGACCACTCTTGGGACTCACATTTCCTTTTGTGCCACAACCTTTCTACTTTCAGATTATTTCTTGCTATAGGGATTTCAGAGCCTCTGTCTTCAAATGCTTGTGCGTCTGCCCTGCGTAAAGTTTGTGAAGATGCTTCTATAGTAATTTATGAACCTTCAAATTTGGAAATTTTGATGTGGATAGGAGAGGTGAGCTACTCTTCATGTTTACTGTGGAGTAAATTTCTGAATGAG
This sequence comes from Castanospermum australe, assembly GCA_019955255.1. Lineage (NCBI taxonomy): Eukaryota > Viridiplantae > Streptophyta > Magnoliopsida > Fabales > Fabaceae > Castanospermum > Castanospermum australe. Next base: position 121,106 of record NSJW01000023.1, read on the forward strand.
AATATCATGCAGTGAGTTGTAATCTATCTAGTGCATGAATTTCTGTTGATATCATAGTTTACTCTACATGCTTGAAACACTTAAATTTTCCATTCGAGTTTTTCTCTGCGATATATACGTGGCCAAATATGCTCAGCATCTTCATGTAAATGGAAGTTTATGCATTTTTTTTCAAAATGTTCTCTGACTTTCCCAATCAGTGTATGGCATCCATCTCAAATATCTGATTGAATTATGTATTCTCCTTTGGTCATTTAAGTCATGCTCGTTCTTGTAGGGGTTAGAAAAGTGGCATTTACCTTTGGAAGATGAGGAAGAAGTTGTGAATGCAATAAGTCTGGTCCTTGGTTCTGTTCCCAACAGAGAACTAAAGAGCAACTTATTGGCTAGACTGCTTTCTTCTAGCTACGAAGCTATTGGCAAACTTGTAAGCTCTTTTTTTTTTTTTTTCCTTTCTTTTTTTCTTCCCCATCTTGCACATTCTTTCAGATTTTGACTTTGTGATATCTGCTTTGTTCTTTTAACTGAAAGCTATGTCAAGTTTTGTTGATTGATATGGGTCCAGCCCATAACTGCATTTCGTGATGCAGCCTTCAAGATCCACAGTGCATGATTCTGCAATCATTCTCCATGATTGCAGATCCTCCTTCCTTTTATCCAACAAATCTGTTCCTTATTTTATTCCATATAATTTTCTGATTATGTTGATTTGGTCAATCATTCCAGATTTAGGTTTTCTTTCCTTTTTTCAGATGATTCTCATTTATGTCTTGGATACTAGGGTTGAATGACCAATCTGTGTGTGGTCATCTCCCTATTTAAGCCTTGTTCACTATTCAGATGTGACATAATAAAAATTACAGAGAACAGATTGCTCTTTGAAATTCTATATGGTATCAGAGCCCTCTCCAGAGGGCCTGATCCGAATCCTATGATGCAATTTGGCACCATGAGTGCCTACCAAACAATCTCTGGAGACATATCATCAAGCACGACAACTTCAACTCCAGCATCAATGAATTCCGAGAGGGTTTCAGTTGCTACAGCCGAGAGCCCATCAATTATGATCACTGGACACAGGTTCAATGGGTCAAATTACCTCATGTGGTCCCAAAGCGTCATGATGTACATCTGTGGTCGAGGAAAGGAGGATTATCTCACAGGGGATGCTGTCTAACTAGAGAAGACTGACCCAAAATACAAGATATGGAAGGCTGAAAATAACTTGGTCATGTCATGGTTGGTGAATTCCATGACAACCGAGATAGGGGAAACCTACATGCTGTGTGCCACTGCAAAGGAAATTTGGGATGGAGTACAAGAATCATACTCCAAAACTGACAACACCGCTGCCTTATTCCAAATCAAAGGACTGTTGAAGGATCTGAAGGAAGAAGACAGGAGTATTACTCAGTACTATAATACTCTTGTGAAGTATTGGCAGCAAATCGATTTATATGAAGTTCATAAGTGGACAACACAGCAAGACACAGCCACATACAAGAACATTGTGGAGAGGGACAGAATCTATAGCTTCCTCCTCGGTCTCAACCCCAGTTTTGGTGCAGCCCGAAATCGGATTATGGCCACACGCCCGCTGCCCCCACTCAGAGAAGTCTTTACTGAAGTGAAATGGGAGGAGAGCCGACAACAACTCACCAACAGTCCTTAACCCACAGAGCAGATTTCAGATAGCAATGCTTTGGTTGCAGGTAAGCAATCAACGTTTGATTACAAACCTCGCAGGGATGGTTAACCTTGGTGTGAACATTGCAATAAACCTGGTCACACTAAGGAAGTGTGTTGGAAACTGCATGGCAAACCTGCCAATTGGAAACCTAAGTTTCCTAGAGACAATAGAGGACTTATGGCATCTACTGAAGAGCAGCAACAGCCGCAGCCACTAGCCCCGAATTCTAATATGTTCAGTAAGGAACAATTAGAAATGATTCAGAAGATGATCAGTTCTCACAATCTAGGGAAAACCGTGGGCACAAGTGCAGTAGCACAGGCAGGTAAATCTCTAACAGCTCTACATGCACACATGGGAAAATCTGATACCTGGATTGTTGACTCCGGAGCTTCTGATCACACATGTCTGGTAATGCTTCCCTTCTATTCTCATATTGTTCCCAATCATGAAAAGCAAATAGTAAGAATTGCTAATGGAAATGTGGCTGAAGTTAGTGGGATTGGATTTGTCAAGTTATCGAACAACCTAATATTGAAAGATGTCTTATTTGTTCCTCATTTGACATGCAATCTTCTCTCCATTAGCAAACTCACAAAAGACCTGAAATGTGCTGTCCAATTTGACATGAATGGTTGTTTTTTCCAGGATTTGGATTCGGGGAAGAGGATTGGCAATGCTAGGGAATGTGCTGGTCTCTACCATTTGAAGCAAACCGAAAGGATGCAAGAAGAGAAAGTCACTCACTTTGCTGCAACCAAACTGGATGATGATGTACTCCTTTGGCACTATAGATTAGGTCACCCAAACTTCCATTATATGAGGAAAATGTATCCTGAGTTTTTCAATAAAGTTGCTGAATTTCCATCTTGTGATATTTGTCAACTCTCCAAACATGTGAAAGCTACTTATTTCTCCCAAGGGTATAAACCCTCTAAACCCTTCTCACTAATTCATAGTGATGTTTGGGGACCAGCCAAAGTCAAAAACATAAATGGAGCAAGGTGGTTTGTCACATTTATAGATGACCATACTAGGATTACATGGGTTTACCTTCTACACACCAAATCCGAGGTCACCAAGGTCTTTTAAAATTTTTCATAAGCTGATCCAAACTCAATTTCAAACCCAAATCCAGATTCTAAGATCAGATAATGCCCGAGATTATTTTTAACCTTGACCTCACCTCATATTTGCAAACTCATGGTATTCTTCATCAAAGTTCTTGTGTCCATACCCCCCAACAAAATGGGATTGCTGAAAGGAAGAATAGACATCTCCTAGAAGTGGCTCGGTCTCTCATATTGGCATCCAACACCCCCAAGCACTATTGGGGTGAAGCTATCCTCACAGCCACCTACTTAATCAATCGAATGCCATCACGGGTATTAAATTTCTTATCTCCACATCGAACTCTCTTAACCAATTACCCACATTTGGTGCATACTTCAACCATTCCTCCAAAAGTCTTTGGGTGCACAGCATTTGTCCATAATAACCATGGTGGTAAATTGGATCCTAGAGCCATTAAATGCATCTTCCTTGGCTATTCTTTAACCCAAAAGGGTTATAAGTGCTATGCTCCGTCTACCAAACACACCTACATCACTATGGATGTTACCTTCTTTGAAAGACAACCCTTCTATACCCAAACACGCATTCAGGGGGAGACACCCAAGATAACAGCAAAGGAATGGCTGTTTGATGACTCACCTACTTCTGAATACCACACAGTGCCTACACCAGAATGTCAAACAGAGTCTGACCCAACCGAAATAGCACCTACACCAGAATGTCCAGCAGAGTCTGACCCAACCGAACATGAAAATGATCCTGCACCTAACCTCGTAACTCAATCCAGCACCTCACATCAAAAGGATTTCATTATATACACTAGAAGGCAGCAGAAGAGTGACATCATCCCACCACAAGACAGCACCTACCCTAAGCAATGTCAGCCCACTTCTCCAACTCCTAACCTGGAGGAAGAACTGGACATGCCTATTGCCTTGAGAAAAGGGGTAAGAACCTGCACTAAACATGTTATTAGTAACTTCATATCCTATGAAAAACTATCTCCAAAGTTGCAGGCATTTGTGAATAGTGTTGATCTTAAGAAGATTCCTACAAACTTTCATGAAGCAGCCCAAAAGAGAGAATGGAGAACTGCCATTCAAGAAGAATTAACAGCTCTTGACAAGAATAAAACATGGGATATAGTTGATCTTCCTCCCGGAAAGACTCTTGTAGGCAGCAAATGGATATTCACAGTAAAGTACAATCCAGATGGCACCATCAACCGATATAAAGTCAGACTTGTGGCCAAGGGCTTTACACAAACTCATGGAATTGATTTCCAAGAAACTTTTGCACCGGTGGCCAAGTTCAACACCCTTAAAGTACTACTTTCCATTGCTGCCAACCTTGACTGGCCCTTACATCAACTAGATGTGAAGAATGCTTTTCTCAATGGAGACTTGAAGGAGGATGTCTATATGGAAATACCACAGGGTGTTGAGTGCAAATTGGGCTCTAAGGAGGTGTGTAAACTCCACAAATCCTTGTATGGCCTGAAACAATCTCCAAGGGCATGGTTTGAGAAGTTCACCACACTTGTGAAGGCACAAGGGTACCAACAGTGTCAAAAAGACCACACTTTGTTTGTAAAATTCGGATCAGGCCAGAAAATGGCAGTTTTAATTGTGTATGTTGATGATATTGTTATCACAGGAGATCACGTTGAAGAAATTAGCAGGCTAAAGCAGTCCCTGGGATACGAGTTTGAAGTTAGTTATTTTCTCGGGATGGAAGTGGCTAGAACTAAGGAAGGCATTTCAGTCTCACAACGGAAGTACACCCTAGATTTGTTAGAAGAAACTGGTATGTTGGGGTGTAAACCTGCAGACACCCCCATGGAAGCTAATTACAAGATTGGTCTCAAGCATGAATGCTCTCCTGTAGATACAGGAAGATACCAAAGACTTGTGGGAAAGTTAATTTGCTTGACACACACCCGACCAGATATTAGCTTTCCAGTCAGCGTTGTTAGTCAATTCATGAACAAACCAAATAAGGAACATTGGGAAGCTGTTTACGGGATTCTGAGATATCTCAAAATGACCCCTGGTAAGGGATTATTTTTCAAAAAGGGGAATTATCGCAGTATAGAGGTGTACACAGATGCAGACTGGGCCGGGTCAGTTGTGGACAGGAGATCTACTACAGGATACTGTACATTCATTTGGGGAACTTGGTGACTTGGAGAAGTAAAAAACAGCCGGTGGTTGCTAGAAGCAGTGCAGAGGCTGAATACCGGGCATTAGCCTTAGGCATATGTGAGGGAATGTGGTTAATCAGACTTCTTCAAGAATTAAACATGAAGCATGACGTGCCTATGAAGGTTTTGTGTGACAACATGGCAACAATAGGGATAGCAAAGAACCCCATTCACCATGACAGAACCAAGCATGTGGAAATTGATAGAAACTTCATTAAAGAGAAAATTGACTCAAGCCTTGTTGATCTGAATTATGTGCCGACAAATTTATAAGTAGCAGATGTCCTAACCAAAGCCTTGCCAAGGACTAAGTTCGAAGAGATAAGTGGCAAGCTGGGAATGATTAATATCTATAGCCCAGCTTGAGGGGGAGTGTTGATTGATATGGGTCCAGCCCATAAACTGCATTTCGTGATGCAGCCTTCAAGATCCACAGCGCATGATTCTGCAATCATTCTCCATGATTGCAGATCCTCTGATTCTGCAATTATTCTCCATGATTGCAGATCCTCCTTCCTTTTATCCATCAAATCTGTTCCTTATTTTATTTCATATAATTTTCTAATTATGTTGATTTGGTTAATCATTCCAGATTTAGGTTTTTCTTACTAGGGTTGAATGACCAATCTGTGTGTGGTCATCTACCTATTTAAGCCTTGTTCACTATTCAGATGTGACATAATAAAAATTACAGAGAAACAGATTGCTCTCTGAAATTCTATAAGTTTATGTGATGATGAATGCGTTAATTTTACCTTTGATTTGATATTGTCGTACATAAACATTACTCCCGATAAGTCATCCTTTTTCCTGAATTTCATTTTTATTTTAAGTATAAAGATCGAATGTCTAAGGCACTAGAGCAAAACTAAAGGCACATAAATTAAAGTTGGTGATTATGGACTTGGTTTCTTGCTTAATTTGTTATTATATGATGATTATCGGTCCACCAATTTCGTTGTTCCCAAAACTTGAGAGTTGAGCTTGTCTTTCTTGTCTCAACTTCAAGCATATATCCTCTTTTTAAATAGGATCATCTAATGCTTCGCATATTTTCTAAATCTTAAATATAAACTCTTTATATATGCTAGACAATTATGGTGTCTTGTTGTCCCAGTTAAACATTCAGATTGTCCATTACAAAATTTGTTGCATGGCTTGAAGAAATTGGATGCTATTCCCCACTCCTGTGTAAGATTTATGATCAGTTGCAACTTCTTGCTCTATTATAAATTTTTGAATGCACTTCTTTGAGAGCATTTTCTGTGTAATGTGTTCTTTGAATTGATTGATCTTATCTATATATCACTTTCACTTATTAGCAGTAAAAATTTCGATCTGCAATTAAGGGCATAATATCTTTCAGGTTGATCCAGAGAACAGCCTTTCTCTTAAACAGGACTCAGCTTCTTATACACAAGTTTTGAATGCTGCCGCTAGAGGGTTGCACAGGTATGCCACTGACTACTATTTTTGGGATGTTCAGAATTTACTCTTGGGCCAATTAAGTTCATTTTACTCAGAAGGCAGGTTGTCCAATTGTTTTATGCATTAAAATTTTTTCTTGTTAAATAAATACAGCTGATTGAACTAGCATCTTGCTGATGTGGAATTTGTATATTCAAAACCATCTAGTTCATGAAATAACTACTTCTTTATTAGTCTTTATATATATCCTTTCTAATTTTGTCTTCATTTCAGTTGTTTCCCGACTCTATTCTAATATTCTCTCTACATTCCTTTGGAAAAAGTTTTTGAATGCTATTTTTGAACTATTTGGTTATACCTGATGATTGTCTCTCATCCCTCAGATTGTGTCGTGATGATTTTTAATCAGTTAATGGAAGCACTTCCATTTCTATATGGTTCCAGACTTCCAGCAAAAGCAGTGGAAGTGACAATATTTACATTGACACCTTCATCTAGACACTACATTAATTTTGTTGCTTGTAGGATTGAGTTTCTTCATTTTTCCCTCATAACTCATGATACCTTTATTACTATTTGACGCTTCATGTTTTTCTGTAAAAATTTGTCATGGACATTTTTTTCTGCCCCTTCTCTAATGCGTAATCCCATAAATTCAGAATGGGAACTGTATTCAGTCATCTTGCCATATCCGTGGTGACTGAACCTGCTGCAGATGACTCCATAATTTCATTGCTAAGGGTTTTCTGGCCCATCTTGGAGAAACTTTTTAGCTCTGAGCATATGGAGAGTGGTAATTTATCCGTAGCAGCTTGCCGAGCTCTTTCACTAGCTATTCAATCTTCAGGTTTGGCCACCTTCTGTTTGGGCACATATTGACAGTCATGCGTTCCTCTCACCTTCTGTTTGGACTCATATTGACAGTTCATGCGTTCCTTTATCTTTTTTAAATGTTCAGGTCAGCATTTTGTGACTCTACTGCCCAAAGTGCTGGATTGGCTCTCGGCAAATTTTGTTTCGTTCCAAAGTCATGAGTGCTACATAAGAACTGGTAGGTTCTTTGTATGTTATCTCTTGCTCATTTAAAACCACGTTCCAGAGTTACTCACACTGCACTGGCTGGATTGATTGATTGTTAAATCTTAAGTGTGACTTCTTGCAAACTACTGGTATATGCACCATATTTTGGAGAAATTCAAAACTAATTGATTTTAGCTGGTATTTGGATTCCATGTGATCGTTACATGTCAGTTATGAGTCATGACAGCATTGTTTGATAAGATTATCATATACTCCTTCTGATGTAGGGTAACAGCCCTAGGGTTAAAATTGTAGCACTCAAGAAATAAGTGAGAAAAGAATTGGCAAGGACATCTTGTATTCAGCCAATAGAGGGCTGGCCTTACGGTTCAAAACCAGGGAATATAGAAGAAAACCTTTTGTTATTAAGAAAAATCTGAACGCTGTTGTTACAGCCATTAAACTCCTTTATATTTCATCGAAACAGTAATTAAAAACAAATCTTAACTGTAAAATTAGATCTAATACTTGTCGTATAAAATAAGACTACTGTTAGAATCTGTTAGAATCTCTCAGGATTATATACATAATTATGGTTATGTTGTATATGTCCAAATACATTGTATGTAGAGCAGTAGGAATCTTCTCGGATTTAGTTTCCTGTAATTAGGCCTTGATAATACTTTTTGTATTTATTGTGTAAATAATATAAATAGGCTGTTCCGTGGTGTATTGAGACACACGATTTCACACAAACTCTTATCTCTCTTTTTTCCTCTAATTCAACATGATATCTAGAGCCAAAAAGAGAGGTAATTCTAATAACCGTCCATGCCCGGTGGACCCACTATCTTCCAGTGAATTTTCTGGTAAACTGTGTCTTCACTCAGGTTCGCTGAATTTCCTTCGTCCCGTGGCCTTTCCGGCATGTTTTTCCTCTTCCGCTACTGACCACCGCCGTCTGGTGACTATTTCCGATGAACTTTCTAGCCAACGACCCCATCGGACGACTCCTCTCCCTTCGACTGGCTAGCCCACCGAAGCCCAGCCCCAACGGCCATCGGACTTGCCTCCACACGGCCCCCGACGCAGCTGCTCATCAGTTCAAGCACATCCCTGCTCCTGCCTGTGTGCCGGCGCGTGCTGGCCCTTTTTCGGCCTCCGTTTCCAGCGCCGGTATCGACGTGACAATCCCGGTCCGATCCGACCACTTCCCTGCTAGTTCGTCACCTGCACCGTGAGCCATCTGCTCAGATTCTGTTGTAGGTACCTCTATTTTCCATTTTTCAGCATCTTGTCTTCTGATCCATGGCTTCTTCTAGCCCCACAGATGCTCCAAAGGCGGATACACCTGTTTTCACAAATTTTGTCAATGCCCCTCTGTCCACGAAAAAATTGGATGGCAGTAACTATGATACTTGGGCATCTGACATCAAGTTATGGCTGACTGGTCAAGGATACACCGACTATCTTTCCACAAAGGCTGATTCTGTGCTTGCGGCTAAACTTCTAAAGTGGAAGAAGGTCGATGCCCAGTTGTGTAGTGTGATTAAATCCACAATTCATCCCTCCCTCAAGCAGATCTTTTGTGCTCATGTTACCTATGAAATCTGTTTGGGAGCAAGACGAGGTTCTTTACACCAATGACACTCAGCGGCTTTATGGAGTGTGTCATGACGTTATGAGTGTCATTGCTCCCAGGAAGTTTGATGGCTCTATGTCTACCTATTTGGGTAAGGTTCATCACGCACTTCATGATTTTAATGAGTTGTTACCACCAGCAGAGACCCCTGTTAAGGAACTTGAGCAACGCAGCACCTTCTTCGTGCTTCTTGCTCTCTATGGTTTACCACAGGAGTACTCCACAAACCGTGATCAGATTTTGGGTTCACCTACTATCCCTACTCTGTCCACGGCATGGTCTACCTTGCTCTGAGTTCTTGCTAAGCACACTTCTGACCAGCTGACTACTCGTACTGTTGGTGATATATCTGCGCTTGTTTCTTAGGATAGCGATTGTGGTCATGGTTGTGGCAGACGCTCTAGTTCTAAATCACATCCTAAATGTGATCACTGTCATTGCTTAGGCCACACCATTGATAAGTGTTGGACTCTACATGGCCGTCCACCACATACTGCTAATGTTGCTCAGACGGCTCCTACAGAAACACTTGAGACATCAGCACATCCTAAGGCTGCTCCAGCCGACTATGCAGATTTTCTGAAATGGTTTGAAGAACGTCAGTCCTCGGGTTCCACTGCCTCGGTTGTGCACACTGGTAATTCATTTGCTTGTATATCTCAGTCACCATCCCTTGGCCCTTGGGTCCATGATTCTGGTGCTTCCGATCGCATATCTGGTAATAAGACCCTTTTCTCCAAATTCTCCACTTCTGATTATTTACCTGTTGTTACCTTAGCTAATGGTTCCCAAACACAATCCAAAGGGATAGGCACTGCTCGTCCCCTTCCTTCTTTGTCTGTTGATTCAGTTCTTTATGTTCCTGGGTGCCTCCTTAATTTACTTTCTATTAGTCGTTTAACTCGTTCTTTAGACTGTAGGGTTACCTTTACTAAGGACTCTATCATTTTGCAGGACTGGAGTTCGGGGCGGATGATTAGCGCCGGATGTGAGTCCCATGGTCTTTATCGGCTTTCCCACCCGTCTTGTGTTTGTTCCGCTACGGATTCCCTTCTCCATATTCATGCTTAGTTGGGTAATCTTATCCTTGCCAAACTTAAACGGATGGTACCGAGTCTCTCCAAGTTATCGAGTCTTCCTTGTGAGTCATGTCAACTAGGGAAACACACATCTAGCTTGTTCCCTGATAGAGTCTGTAGTCGAGCTTCGTCTCCTTTTGCTTTAATTCATTATGATGTTTGGGATCCTTGTTGTACTGTTTCTACTTTTGGATCCAAATATTTTGTTACCTTTATTGACGACTATTCTAGATGTACTTGGTTATTTTTGATGCAAAACAGGTCTGAGTTGTTTTCAATATTCCAAAATTTTTATCACAAAATAAAAAATCAATTTGGTGTTTCCATTCGTACTTTGTGCAGTGATAATGCTTGTGAATATTTATCTCACCCGTTTCAATCCTTTATGGCTTTTAAGGGCATTCTTCACCAAACATCTTGTGCTCATACCCCTCAACAAAATGGGGTTGTTGAATGCAAAAACAGACACCTAATTGAAACCGATTGGACCTTCTTGCTTCATGGTAAGGTTCCCCTTTGTTTTTGGGACGATGCTGTTCTTACTGCCTGTTATCTTATCAATCGCATACCTTCATCTGTTATTGATAACAAAGTTCCTCATACTGTCTTGTTTCCTCATGACCCTACTCATACCCTTCCGTCTCGTATCTTTGGGTCTACTTGTTTTGTTCATAATCTCGCTCCGGGACTTGACAAACTTTCGGCTCGGTCCATTAAATGTTTTTTCCTCGGTTACACTCGGTCCCAAAAGGGTTATCGTTGTTTTTTACCTACTCTACAACGTTACTTTATATCAATTGATGTTACCTTCTTTGAGTCTGTCCCATTCTTTGAGTCCGCACAGTCATCTCCTGAACCCATTTCTACTATCCTACCCATTCCATCATTCCCTACTCCTGTTGAATCCAATACACATCAGACACCACCTGTTGAGGCACCACCACCTTCCGACCAAACCTACCAGATATATCAACGTCGACCTCGTCCTCCTATGGAGCCCTTACCTCCTCCAGATACTGCTTATGAGATCATTGAGGACTTTTTCTTGGCACCAGCTCCTTTACCAACTCCGGCACTGCCTACTGAAGCTGACCTCCCCGTTGCTGTCCTCAAAAGTATACGTTCTGCTCGTAACCCCTTTCTTCATTACATTACTTTGAGTTGTCACCGTTTGTCTTCTACGCATTATGCTTGTGTTTCTTCCTTGTCTTCTGTGTCTGTCCCTAAATCTCCAGATGAAGCTCTATCACATTCTAGATGGAAACAAACAATGCTAGATGAAATGAGTGCACGTCAGAGCAATGGTAATTGGGAATTGGTTCCTCTACCTCCCGAGAAATCTCTTGTTGGCTGTCGATGGATCTATACAATCAACGTTGGTCCAGATGGTAAAATTGATCGCCTCATAGCTCGTCTGGTCGCTAAAGGATACACAGATTTTTGGTTTGGATTATAGGGACACTTTCTCCCTAGCGGCTAAAATGGCTTCTGTTCGCCTTTTTCTTTCCATGGCTGCAATTTGCCACTGGCCTTTTCATTAGCTTGACATAAAAAATGCTTTCCTTCATGGTGATCTCGAAGAAGAGGTATATATGGAGCAACCTCCTGGGTTTGTTGCTCAGGGGGAGTCTTCTAGCCTAGTCTGCCGCCTTCACAAATCCTTGTATGGACTTAAATAGTTTCCTCAGGCTTGGTTTAGTCAATTCAGTACTGTAATACAACAGTTTGGATGATTCGGAGCGAAGCTGATTACTCTGTGTTCTACCGTCACACTGCCCAAGGCTGCATTTATTTAATTGTGTATGTTGATGATATTGTTATCACGGGAAGTGATCACCATGGCATTCAATAGGTAAAACAACATCTCTGTCATCACTTTCAGATCAAAGACCTTGGTAAACTCAGGTATTTCTAGGCATTGAGGTGGCATAGTCCAAGGATGGAGTCGTAATTTCATAGAGGAATTATGCTATGGACATCCTTGAAGAAACAGGCTTAATGAATGCCAAACCTGTTGACACTCCTATGGATCCAAATGTCAAACTTCTACCAGATCACGAGGAGCCTCTATCAGATCCAGGAAGATATAGGCGATTGGTAGGGAAATTGAATTATCTCACGTTTAACCGTCTAGACATCTTCTTTGCAGTTAGTGTGGTTAGCTAGTTCTTAAACTCTCCTTGTGAAGGTCATTGGGTTGCAGTGGTTCATATTCTGAAATATATTAAGGGAGCTCTAGGAAGAGGCCTCATTTATGAAGATAAAGGACATGCATAGATTGTTGGATACTCTGATGCATATTGGGCAGGCTCTCCCATTGATAGGCGATCTACTTCAGGATGCTGTGTATTCATCGGAGGCAATCTAATATCTTGGAAGAGTAAGAAACAAAATGTTGTTGCAAGATCTAGTGCAGAAGTAGAATACCAAGCCATGGCCTTAGCTACTTGTGAACTGATCTGGTTTGGAGAGACGGTGCAAATGCAACTACTGGAGAATGATTTGTGAATAGCTTGAGGAAAAATCTCTCAGCCCATGAATTTATATTTACAGATTACAAACATAATTCCCTTGATGTTAGGGATTGACGAGATTATTTACAGCCAGAGAATCAACTATTTCCTATTCTATCTATACAAGATATCAGCTATTTCCTATTCTATCTATACAGGATATCTACTTATTATTAACCAAATCAAAGAATATCAACAACTAAATCAAAGAATATCAACACAACTCATGTGATAATCAAGCTGCATTGCATATTGCATCTAATCCAGTTTTCCATGAGAGAACCAAACACGTTGAGATAGATTATCATTTTATTAGGGAAAAGATCCTATCAGGTGACATCACTATAGGCTTTGTGAAATCAAATGATGAATTAGCTGATGTTTTTTCCAAATCCCTACGAGGTCCTCGGATGAGTTATATTCATAACAAGCTTGGCGCATATGATCTATATGCTCCAGCTTGAGGGGGAGTGTTAGAATCTGTTAGAATCATGTTAGAATCTGTTAGAATCTCTCAGGATTATGTACACAATTAGGGTTATGTTGTATATGTCCAGATACATTGTATGTAGAGCAATAGGAATCTTCTCTGAATTAGTTTCCTGTAATTAGGCCTTGATTATAGTTTTGTATTTATTGTGTAAATAATATAAACAGGCTGTTCTATGGTGTATTGAGATACACGGTTTCGCACAAACTCTTATATCTCTTTTTTCCTCTAACTCAACAACTACGATAAATAAATAAAATGTGAAATAACACTGCTACAGTACTTGTGTTACAGACAGTAGGATGAACAATGCCTTTGCTACAGTAGATCTTTTGGGAAATGTGATCAGTTCTGGAATATTTGGAAAAATCAATGGGTCATCAAAATAATTGCTTCACTTTGGAAACATCAATCACATAGATCTTGTGGAATATCTGTAATTTTCCACTCTTGATCCAAAATAACAAATTCCACCAATTGGGTTACACCTTGACTGGCCAATTGAATAATTGTCTTTACTGCACTCTTCAAGTAAAGCCAGATCAAATTGACAATCCAGGGTTTCTTCATACTCAACAATTTCATCTTGCCTATTTTCTTGATTATTATCTGTGTAGATATCGTAGATTGGTGGAGGATTCCAATCTACAATAGTTCCCCCAAGGAGAACATCATCGGGTACAACATAGTATGTCCTCAGGGATTCCAATCTGGGTGGTTCGTTTTATGGTGTGATTTCATTGGGGTCAGCATCAGAGGTGTGTCCTGGCGAGTTGCACATCAGAGAGTGGTTGTTTGGCTTCAAACATAGCTATTTGTGTCCAGTGTTCCTATTTGTGATTTGGATTCTTCAGTTTCTGTTACATCGGGGTGTTTGAGGAGTTGCACATTAGAGAGTAGTGTGTGGTCTGAATCATTCTACTTAGCGGTTGGGTCTTGTTTGATTAGAGCAGCAGCATATGATAATGAGAATTTTGCACATTTCTGGTTTACAGAGTTAGCACACAATTTGTTTTCCGGCTATGCAGCCCTGGCAACCACTGCCGAAAGGTCCAACTGCTAGCAGCGAGTCTCTTTCTGCCTTCAAAATCTTTCATCCAAGACCAAAAGCGGTCTGATTTTCAAGATCACACAATATTGTGCACACCCATTTAGACCTTGTAGACATTCTTGGTCCCCTCCCTTGCTGATCTCAGATGGGCCCAATCCTTCTAGTCTTTCAGTTGGTTTAGCATTTCCCCTTCCCTTGATCTGAATGAAGGTTTTCCATTGTGGTACATTTTTTTCAGCTAGTAAAGATACTATTTCTGGTATGAGTGATGATGAACTTCTGGCTGACGTCACACCTGTTTCTGCATTGGGCTTTTGCAGTTTTTTCTTTGTTCTCTGTACCTAGTGGTCTGAGACGTAGGACGACTCTTATGAATCTCTGCAATTTTCTGCTTCGTTGAGTTTTGGTGTGGTAGTTTGGTGTGAACTTGATAGTGGCGCATTGCTCAGCCTGTGGCTTGGTCAGGTGAGTTTGCTGGTTGTGCGGTGTTGCATCTGAATAGAATTTGGTGGCTTGCACCTGTTAGCTTGTTTTTGGGTGCAATCACTGAGTGAGGGGATGCACATCAGAGGGGTCACATATTTCATGTATGTGTTCTTTCAGAAGCATAAGGTATTGTTCTGAGACTTGGAAGTGTTAAAACAGAAGTAAAACAAGATGGAGAAGATTCAGGAGATGCTGTGAGCCTAGATCAGTTTTGTAACTGTTCTGTTTTTTATTTGATGTTACTGCTGTTGCGTGATTCAAGTAAAAGAGGCTGCCAATTGTTTTGTTTTGGATGTTCTTGTGATTTTTTGGTTTCAGTTAGTGACATATTCTCTAATCAAGATTTAATGGTGATTGTTGGAGATTAATGGTGGATTGGTTGGGTTGTGATTTTTGTTGGTTCTTTCTCAAGTTTTCTGTCATGGTGTTGCTTATTTGAGTATTACATAGATGATTGTGGTAGTTTAATATTTTAGGGTTCTGCCATGGTTTGTTATTGAGATGGTTCTGAAAGGAGATGAAGCCAGTGAGTTGGTCTTTTACTGTGGATTGTTTTTGGTTGCGATTCAGTCACTGTACATGGTTGAATTACGACTCAGTGAGTTGCAAGGGAGGGAGGTCGTGACCCAAGGGGTTGCAGCATCAGCTTGTAGGTGCAGCCCATAGAGTTGCTTGATCGGGTGACAACCCAGTGAGTCATAGTTGGAGAAGTTATGGTGCAACCAAGGGAATTATTAGGATAGACCAAGGGAGCTTCAATTTGGCCAGGGGAGTTTGGTTTTGTCTTACTGTTGAGAGAGCTGTGGTTTGAAGAATTGGGCACTAGTTAGGGTGTTTCTGTGGTATTGTTGATGTGAGATCCATATTGTGAGGACCAGCTAGGAGAAGGACGGGTGCCTACTAAAGAAGAAAAGTTGATGACATCTGGGAGCTGTCATGTCTTTTGGATGTGTGCCAAGAAGCTGAGAGAAGGTTGAGGCTGTTAAGTAGAAAGGTTGAGGATGTCTAGGATCTGTCTACAAAGGAGATGTCGCCAAAGGTTTTGTTAGTTAGGGGGAGTGCTAGTTGCCGGAGTTTTTTATTGAAATGGGTTGACTTTTCATTTTTTTGTTTTTCTTTGTTTTATTTTTGTTAGAGAGGAAGAAGAAATTGTGAAAATAGGAATGACTAATATAATATTGTCAGTCTCCTTGTCTCTATATGTATATAAACAAATAAAGATCGGGATCAGAGAGATAAGCCCAGTCCAATAACATATAATAATAGCCTAACATATATTCCCTAACACTCCCTCTCAAGCTGGAGCATAGATGTTAATCATGCTCAACTTGTTATAGATATAATCTATTCTATTCTTATTTTGAGCCTTGGTGAAGATGTCCACAAGTTGTTCTCCAGTCCACACATGTCTGGTGACAACTAACTCCTCTTGAATCTTTTCACGGAAAAAATGAAAATCAGGCCGAAGATGCTTTTTTCTTTCATGAAAAATAGGATTAGAGGCAATGTGAATGGCAGCTTGATTGTCACACCACAGTTTCATAGGCATTGCACTCTTATGTATCCACACCAAGAAGATGATGTATCCACACCAATTCACATGCAGCTTGGGCCATAGCACGATATTCTAATTCGGCATTGGATCTAGCAACAACACTTTGCCTCTTGCTTCTCCAAGAAACCAAATTGCCACCAACAAGAACACAATAACCAGAAGTGGATCTTCTATCCATAGGGGATTCAGCGCAGTCAGCATCAGAAAAACCTTCCACTATAGTATGTCCATGATCTCTATACCAAATACTACGACCTGGAGCCCCTTTCAAATATCTCAATATATGAGAACAGCCTCCCAATGAGTAGACCGAGGAGAAGCCATGAATTGACTTACCACACTGACAGAGAAAGCACTATCAGGACGAATGACTCTGAGATAATTAAGCTTCCTTACCAGTTTTCTGTACCGTTCAGGATCCGAAAGAACATCTCCATCATCCGCGAAGAGTTTGACATTAGGAATCATAGGAGTTTCTACAGGTTTAGCTCCGAGCAAACCTGTTTCTTTGAGCAAATCAAGGACATACTTCCTCTGAGTCAGAAAGATGCCTTTCTTACTTCTCATCATTTCAATACCCAAGAAATACTTTAATGTACCCAAATCCTTGGTCTGAAATTGTGTTCGAAGAAAATCCTTGAGTTTTCCAATCCCAACCTCATCACTCCTAGTAATAATAATGTGATCCACATAGACCACAAGAAAGATACATTCACCCTGAGAACGCTGAAAGAAGACTGAGTGATCAAAATGACTTCTCTGAAGTCTAGACCATAAAACAGCTTGACTAAACCTCCCAAACCAAGCCCTTGGGGCTTGTTTAAGACCATACAATGATTTCTTCAATCTGCAGCACACCTTACCACTCTCCCCCTGAGCAATAAACCCAGGTGGTTGCCCCATATACACCTCTTATTATAAATCTCCATGAAGAAAAACATTCTTGACATCCAATTGATGCAGATGCCTGTAATTACTAGCTGCAAGAGAAATAAATAAACGAACAGAAGTAAGTTTTGAAATTGGAGAAAAGGTGTCAGAATAATCAATACCATAAACCTAAGCATAGCCCTTAGCAACCAGATGGGCTTTTAATCGGGTCACAGAACCATCAGGGTTGACCTTTACGATATAAACCCATTTACAACCAATCGCCTGTTTACCAGCAGGTAGAGAAACCAAATCCCTAGGGCATGCATCTTATCCAACATAGCCATAAGCCACCTGTCGTGAGACAGGGCTTCAGCAATAGTAGTAGGAATAGTAAGGGAATCAAGAAAAGCTACAAAAGACTTAGCAGAGCTAGATAAACCAGCATAAGAAATAAAGGAAGAAATAGGATAGGTACAACTACACTTAGCTTTCCGAAGAACAATCGAGAGATCAATGTTAGACTCAGAAGGAGCAGGATCCAAAGAGTCAGAAGGAGTTGTAGAAGGCAATGAATCTAGAGGCTCTGGAGCAGTAGCACCGGTCACAATAGATTGTTGTTTCCTCTGAACATAGTGGTGGGGGAAGGAGGGAACAGGAAGGGGACGAGGCCAAGAAGACACAGGGATAGTAGAACCTGTAAAAGTAGAAGAAGAGATAGGAAAGCGATATACCAAGAAGTCATTGTCATCACTAGCAGGAGAAGGAGAAAGAGATGACTCTAAAGAGAAAGGAGTGGTTTTAAAGAAGGTTACATATGCAGAAACAAGATAGCGACGCAAATCAAGAGAATAACATCTATACCCTTTTTTGACTATGAGAGTAGCTAAGGAAGATACACTTAAGAGAACGAGGATCCAACCTAGAGACCTGAGGACGGACATCTTGGGCAAAACTAGTGCAACAAGAAATTCTAGGAGGAAGAGCAAATAAAGGCTGAGAGGGAAAGAGAAGAGAATAAGGAATTTGACCATCTAGGATAGAAGAAGGGAGACGATTAATTAAGTAACAAGCCGTAGAAATAGCGTCAGCCCAAAAAGATTTAGAAACTTTCATTTGAAACAAAAGTGCATGGGCAACTTCAAGTAAGTGTCGGTGTTTCTATTTGTAACAAGCCGCAAGCTTAGTAAGCTTCTAACGTGGGCGTGTAAGGAATGTTATATAATATTAAGTAATTCTGAAACTCTATTCTGTTAAGTAATTAGTTCTTTGTAGTGAAACCAAAGTGAAGGGTTCAAGAGTCATTGTGCAGTTGAAGTATTAGTATAAATACAGGTATATGTGTACAGGTCAGCTTATGCATTACAAAACCATTTTGAGTAATTAGTGAAATATTCTGTTCTCTCTTTGTCTCACATCTCCTTTTTTTTCCTCTTTCTTTCTCAAAAACTTCTAGTTTTCAACATTCTCCATGATGGATCCGACTAACCCCTGATGACATGGATGACGGAACTCATGTCACTAGTAACTAAGCTGATGTGGCAGTGGCACTTATTTTGGCCATGCCATCATAACTTTTGAACTATAAGGACTAGATTGAAAATCAAGTGTAGTTGCATGGACTAAATTAAAGATTTTAAAAAATTTTATTTTCAAAAGTATATATTTTTATACAATTCTTTAGTAAATCAAAATTACTTTTGAAAGAAAATTTCAATCAAAATGTTACAACCCAATTGGACTTGAGTCTCACATCGAAAGTATGGGATTCTAATGTGGGGTTTATATGACCTTGGGCTTTCCCACCTGAATAGCTAGTAGCTTTTTGGGTATGGTTCTCTCAAGGTTCGTATCAATTGGTATCAAAGCCTTCCACCATGTCTCTCAGTTTCAAGTGAGCAACGCCGGTGGTGATGCTGACATTGCAGTGTTCGCTCGGGACTAGTGAAATGGTGGAATGTTACGACCCAATTGCAAGGTATGAAACTTGAATCCCACATCAGAAGTATGGGATTTTGATGTAGGGTTTATATGGCCTTGGGCTCTTCCATCTCAATAGCTAGCTTTTGGGGTATGGTTCTCCCAAGATTTGTATTACAAACCAATCAAATATGTTTTTTTTAGTACTGATTTTGATGAGAGGAGAAAAAGTGCAAGGTTTTTAAGTTGAGATATTATTTTGAATGGTCTTTGTGGGTGCTATTTGTAAAGGATTATTCAAGACCTGCCTCAACTTCTCTTGTCCTTCTATTCTTTTTATTTGTCTTTTTGATAGCTAGAATATTCCTAGTTGAATACAGATATTATAGATGAGAGAAAAGTCTTCCACCTAATGGTAGTATTTTTTGACTCTTATAATGTTAAATCATAAAAATGTAAAGAGAACTTTTTATAATTCCTTTTCAAAAGGATGGTTGATTTTTTTTTTTTTTTTTTGGAAGAGAATGTTTTAGAAAATCTAACAAATGATGAATGGAACGTTTATTTTTCAATTTTGTCCTTGTAGTTGTGGTTCTCTTGTTGAAGTTTCTCCCCAAAAAGCAGCTATATGTTGCACAGCCATGCATCGTGGAGCAGCTCTAGCAGCTATATATTGCCTTCTTATCATTTGTTGGTTCTCTTCTTTTGGTTTTTTTTTTTTATAATTTGTTTATGGAGCAGCTCTAGCAGCTACATATTGTCTTTTCATAAGTTGGTTCTCTTCTTTTTTTTTTTGTTTTAATCATTTGTTTATGTTGTCATATAAAGATATAAGAAATCAGTAGTATGTGTTGGTTTTCATTATTGCAAAATTAGTTCTGACTATGTTATTGAGCTCCTTCTGAGTTGTTGCCACGAACCATTACTAATTTTGTAATTCAAATAAATATATTTTCAGCTTCCATTGTCATTGAAGAATTTGGTCACCTAGAGGAGTATGGACCTTTATTTGTCACCGCTTTTGAAAGATTTACTCATGCAGCTTCTGTAATGGCTCTAACTTCCTCCTACATATGTGACCAAGAGCCTGACTTAGTGGAGGCTTACACCAATTTTGCATCCACATTTATTCGTTCCTGTAACAAGGTTTATTTTGATTCTTTCTGTTTCCACTATTTATTTATTTATTTTACTGGGAGTGGGGGGGATCCAGATTCTTCAATGAGGTTGAAGAAACTGGTGGTGAATTGTTATATTAATATTTTTGTTAGGTCTATTAGCTGTGGGAAAAATGAAGTCTGCATATCTTCATCAGTTAGACGATGTGTAACAGGATGCGTTATCAGCTTGTGGTTCTCTTCTTGAAGTTTCTATTCAAAAAGCAGCTATATGTTGCACAGCCATGCATCGTGGAGCAGCTCTAGCTGCAATGTCATATTTGTCTTGTAAGAAAAGTCTATATTGCTTTATTATTTTTGTTGTTGCTATTGTTATTATTATCATCATTGTTTTTTCAATGTTTGTTTCACAAGTGAAACATTATTTTGGCTTTTGCAATATATTGCGGTCTAGCACTTCAGCTGTTCTGTAAATAAACTTAAGTTGAATCATGGTTTTATCTGGATATCTTCCAGAGCAGTGCACAGATGTAAGTTGCAGATTTTAAAAATAAGACTAAAACCCCATTTTGGTCCTTGACATTTGATATTGTTTTCAATTTCATCCATGACATTTTATTTTTTCGCTTTAGTCTCTGGTGTTTATAAACTTGCTTCAATTTGGTCCCTCCGTTCATGCGTCTATTATTCACTAAACAAAAATGATGATGTGTCATTATTAAGAGTGATTTTTTATTGTTATCTTCTAGCCTGCCACCTGAAAATAGTTTTAACATTTGAATTTGCTCACAATTTGGTCATTGACATTTGAATTAACTCACAATTAGATTTCTGATATAAGTGAAACAAATCATTGTCTAAGTGTCACATTGGAATATAACAATGCCATGTCACTCTTAGCGATGATACATCATCATTTCCGTTTAGTGGATAACGGACACACAAATTGAGGGACCACATTGAAGCGATTATATGAATGTCAAAGACTAAAAGTGAGAAAATTAAAATGTTAGGGGCAAAATTGAGAATGTAATCAAATGTCAGGGATTAAAATAGGGTTTTAGTCTAAAAATGAACACTTCCTTATGTGAAGTAGAAAGGGTATGGAAATTAAAGTAGAAAACTTTAAGAGAATGAGGAATATCATGAATAATTTATGGAAAACATGTAGCTGACCCAAATTTAGGAATAAATCTCAGCAGCATTCTGCTAAATTCAGGAATGGCTGTTAGTATTTGACTTTGTTATTGCCTTCTCATTATATATGCATTTAACCATCGATATTTAACTGTATTTTTATGTAAATTTGCTATAATATTAACAACATTTATTCATATTTTTAAAGCTTGCTAGATTTCTCATTTTTTAATAATTACATGTGGCTGATTGAATCTAGTTTTCTTGGCTCTTCAGGTTTCTTAGATGCGGGCCTTGTCTCTTTGTTAGAAAGTGTGAATTGTAATCTTGAAGGGTCATTCAACACCACAGCCATTCATGTCATATCTCACAGTGGCGAGGGGCTTGTGTCTAATGTGGTGTATGCTTTACTTGGTGTATCTGCAATGTCTCGGGTAAGTATCTTACATTTCATTGTAAAGGAACTGTGTTAATATTCATGAACCATGAGAGCCGATGAATGTAAGTTTATAAGCAGAACTAGAAGCAGTGGAAAATGGTAAATTATCGAGATCTTGGTTAGGCTAGGATGAATTTTGGCTACTTTTTTATCCTCAAGAAATAAATTTCTTGTTGAAACCATCAATTTTTTTACTCAGATGCATTACGCGTTGAAAATGAATTTCTGTTCTCCATCATAGTTTTCTCGGTTTTACGTTTTCTGTGCAAGACCTTCAACCAGGGCTTTAACATGGTTTTGGTGAGGGAGAAGATAGAATTTCTATTATTACTTAATGATTCTCACAAGCAAGAGTAGGACTGAAGCAAAACAATTTACATTTGACAAATAGGCTCTTGGATCCTCCCCGTTTATGGATTTTAGCCAGTTTTGTAATATGCAGATTCATCATTCACTTGAAAGTTGAAAATGATAGCTGCCTTTTTGCTAAGCATATTGGTGTCTTGAAATGTTCATAACCCAAAAGAATCGTAGTGTTCAAGTTTTTCTTTCTTTCCTTTCCCCCCTTGCCCTTCCCCTAGCTTCACTTGAATTTTTTCAATATTAATTGGCCTTTAGCCCAATACATGGAGGCTTTCAATTTTGATTGGAACACAGCTAAAAGAATTTTCCTTTGCATGATAGGTTCACAAGTGTGCAACAATTTTGCAACAACTGGCAGCAATTTGCACTCTATGCGAAAGAACAACATGGAAGACTATAGTTTGCTGGGAAATTCTGCATGGATGGCTACAGGCAGCGGTATCTCTCTCCCACACCTTATGCCCATATACGTAGTTATTATGTTGTCTTTAAGATTCGTGATTGTTTTATTCTGTGAAAATATGGAGACTGTTGCTGGAATTGTGTCTAAACCAGACCGCACAAGGATATAATTGTACTAGTATGATATTAATGTCGTGTTTGGACTATGCCACTTTAGTACCCAGGAAATATAACAGGTTGCTCGAGTCTTTGGTGTGAAAATGCTTGAATAAATGTTGCTTTACACCCAATGTTTGACTCGGTCATTCCCAGTCATGATAATGTTATCCAGCATCCACATAATCAAGGTAGATGCACTGATTGGGTGATTGATGCTGATAGAAGACAGAATGATTGACTTCACTACGAGTAATGCCAAAGGCTTGAGCAACAATGCTAAAGTGGCTGAACCAAGCACAAGGGGACTGCTTTAAGCCAAACTATCTCTTGTAAATCACCATGTAAGAAGGCATTTTTTATTGCAAACTGATGGAGAGGCCAGTGTTGGATAGCAGCCATCGCAAGAAAGAGATGAACAAGCACAATCTTAGCAACTAGAGAAAATGTGTCACTGTAAGCAAGGCCAAAGATTTGATGTAGCCCTTGGCTTCGGACAATCAATGGCACCATTGAGGCTAGATCTAACACTACAAATCCACCATCAACCAACAGATTTACCATCTAGTTTGGAATCAAGATCCCACATTATTGTGTTGTGGAGATAGATGATCATAACAGAAAATGAGAGGACTTAAGAGTGGAAGCAGGAGAAAGGGAGGGGGCCATTTGGATTGTGAGGAAAGCTGGGATGGGAGGTTGCAAGTCTCTCTAATGACCTCTGTTATCTTTTCTGTTTTCTGTTTCAGAGTGTTTCCTTGAGTTTTTTGTTTGCCGTGAGTGAGGGAGAGTCTTGGTTTGTGAATGCTTCTGTAATTGGACTATTCCCACTTTGCTGTAATCAAATACTTGGGTTTCTATCAGGATCCCATCATACCACAAGTTGCATGGTTTAGGTATCTTGGATTCATCTTACAAAGTGATGGGGGGATTGATGGGGATGTCACACATAAGATTCAAACTGAGTGGATGAAATGGAGAAATGTTTCAAGAGTAATTTGTGGTTGCAAAGTGCATGTCATATCAAAATGAGGTAAATTCCACTGGACAGTTATAAGACCAACGATGTTCTATGGTAATGAATTTTTTGCAGTGAAGTGCCAACGAGCAAAAAGTAAGTGTAGTGAAGATGAAAATGCCGAGGTGGATAAGTGAACATATAAGAAAAGATAAGATTAGAAACAAACATATCAAGAGATCCTAATGAGGAGAAGATGGCAAAAACTCACCTAAGGTGATTGTCAAAAGACCAACAGAGGCTACAGGGAGAAAAGGAGCAAAGTATATTTTAAGGAACTAAACTTTTATCCTCCAACCAATTCAGGACCTCATCTTTTTTATTTTCTAATCAAGGACCTCAAATGTCACTAATATGAATATATTTTTTAATAAAATGTCATCAAATTAACATTAAAAGTTAAAAGATCAATGAAGTCATTGTTTTGGGGCCAAAATTAGACATTTCCCTCTATAACCATCCTGAGAATTGTGTACCCTTGTTCTAGTCTAGAGTCGAATAAGGGCAAAAATACTGTTCAAACAATGCAACATAATGAAATTTCCTCTGATAGTGGAGGTAGAGCTTTACTCTGATGATAAGGAACTGGTTGAGGCAAGGAAAAAGCTCAAGCAATACAGAGCAAAACCACAGACACATCATTTAGAAGTTCAAGAGTAAAATATTGGGCATGAAGAATATGTTTCCTCAAGGAGTAATTTTGTTATTACCCAAGTCATGTTCTGAATGTAATAGTGACTATGGTGACAGCTCTGAACCAGATAGCCTTGTTAGTACAGAGGATGATGATCAAGAGAGGGATAAGAAGAAAGTCAAATGTTTTCCACGATTTAACCCTAAAACAAAACTTAATAGCATCCATTTTGAGGTGGGTTTGCAGTTTAGTAGTCATATTGAGTTCAAGGAAGCACTCAACAACTATGCAATTTGTAAAGGATATGAGATATTTTAACTAAGTGTTTTATCTACAACTATATATATATATATATATATATATATATAAAACAAAATGTGAGAAAATGAATGAAGTTGTATATGTTTTATAATTGGCATTCGAAATAATAATTGGTATAGACAAAATAATTTTATTTTTATTCAAATTATAAAATTACTTAAAGAAAACAATTTATTTGAATTGGAAAAAAATATTTGTTTAATATTTAAAACACATAATCACATATTAGTCTAATTGGCATTTGCCGGCATCTAGTTGGCATTATGCTGGAAAATGAATTGAACATATTGAGGTCATTAATTGGAACTTTTAAAAGTTAAGACCCTTAAATCAACTTGCACATAGAGTTGAAGTCCTTTCACAATATTTTTGTCCAAATAGTCCGATTAAAAAGGGTAGAGAATGACCTAATGAGCTCGGCTCTAAATGGTTTTACTGAAAATTAGATTTTTTATAGTCCTATGATGTTGATTGATCCATGTAGCCGGCCCCACCAAGTAGGATAACTAGATAAGGCTTGGTTCCTGTTGTTAAGGTTAATGTGTTATTATGGCACTAATGGTTAACACAATTTGAAAGTATGATTAATTAGTTGTGTATTGTTAATATGTGTTATTAGTTCTTGCTTTGAAGTGGTTAATTCCCTCATAGTCCTGCATGTTGCTGGACTGTTCAAGCCTCTAGCTTTAAATACTCCCTGGAAGAATTGCCAACTTTGAGCTACGACATAAGCCAGCTTGAAAAAATGGGTCTGTATGATATATTTGTTCATTTTGACAGATCTATACATTTTTAATAGAGCTTTAAACATGTATTAAAAATCTGTAACATGTATTTAATGCATCATTTTGCTGATATGTGGATAAAAGTACACACACACACTCATACTATTTATGTGTGGCTTTTTAGCTGACTAGTTGAATGCACTAAGGCTCAGGCTTTCCTTGATTAGACAGTGTAAAACTTGAACCAAGCCTCACTTGAGTTGAGCAATGGGTGGTTTTGAGTTATTTCCACCTGGACTAAATTGGTTTATTAAAATGACAAGTCATTAGTAACTACATAATTTGTAATATAATCAGTGAAAGGATCTTTCATCAAATGTTTCAAAGAAAAAAAGCTTTGTGGGGGCTGAATAAGATACAAGGGCTTTTCTAATTTTAAATGCAAAAACATGGGCTTGGGGATCAAGATATGCTAGTGTGAACTTAGGATGCTTATGCCCGATGTGTAAACAAATGTATGGATATAATATATTTTCTGTACAAAATATGGAGCATATATATATTGTCATATGGAAACTGTAACTATCTGCTCCATGGTATGTGCATTATTTGTTGCATCTCTGTCAGCAATTGCCATGTCATAAAAATTAGGAACCTATATCAGTTTTTGCCATGTCCTAAAATTTACGAATTTGACAGATTTGTTGGTGTCTAGCTCAATTGTTGACTTCTCCATCTATTTGGCCATAGAGTGGATTTCGTTTCTTTCGCTACCGTTGTCCCCTTCGTGCTCAGTTTGATAAATTTAGTTTTCAGGTTCATGCTCTTCCTGTTGAATACCTAAACCATGGAGAAGCAGAGACCCTAGTTCCACTTTGGTCCAAGGCCCTTGCTGATGCAGCCTCTGATTATCTTGAGAGCAAGAGCTCTGATGGATTAAAGAGTAATTTCAGGCATATGCAAGGGAAGGGTGGTAGAGTTTTAAAGCGTCTTGTTCGAGAATTTGCCGATGCTCACCGAAATATTCCAAATCTAACTTGAGTACTGCATAAACATGTTACATTGACTGATGCGATCAAGCATGCTGCTTCAAGAGTTGACACGGCACTTAGTCTTTTGCTGACACAGTACCTGTAACATTTGTTGTAAATTGATGAGGTATTACTCGTTTGGTCAGCTCTGGTGGCCTACCATTGAAAATGCCTCACAATATGCCATTACTGTTCCGTATTTTTGTCCTCTGTACAGTATCATTTCCCCAATTTTGTTAGCCCTCCAAAAATCAGGTTAGGAAAGATTTTTCCCCCCTTTCCAAATTGTACAGGGTTTCTGTGCTGGAACATACAAAGATGGAATAGAGATTTTGAAGGGAAGGAAATTAAATGGATGGTATCTCCAGTCATTTTCAGTGTATCACCTTTCTGGAAAAACTTGAATAGTTTGCACAAACCTATCTATGTAGATAAAGTGGTAAAAAATGGAAAATTGCACAATAATTTGTATGCATAACTTCTATATTGAGGAAGGTTTCATCAAATATAATCATATTATCATTTATCAAATATAATCATATTATCATAAATGATAGCATTTGTTCATCCTTGCTGATGTGAAAGCATAAAATTGTGCCGTTGTATCATCTGATGGGTGAAGCTGTGTTATCCATGCCACCTTTATCGTAATTTTATCAGTTATACATATTTGCAGAGTAATGTTACAGGTAATTCCATCCTTGTTTTGGTGAGAGTCCAAGTAATATTTTTCCTCTTGAACTTAGATGGAGGCATGGAGCTGCCTCAGCTTTTGCAGAATTGTGGATTGTTGCATTGAGTGGGTGGCATTATTCTTTTTTCTTTTTTGGGCTGTGAAGAGTGGGTGGCATTTTTCGTTTGCTAATTAGTTCTGTTAAATGTATAGTTTTCTTAATGATTGTCTCGAATTCAAACATACCACTTAATTGAATGTCAGGTTGCAGGTTTATGATTGATTTGTACCAACAAAATTTGTAATTAAACCTTCATCTATGCCTTACTCATTTACTAGTAAGAAGGGTGAATTTTAACTATTCAATCTTAAATAAATGGTTAGGATAAGAAGTTAGTGTGAGGATGGGAAGTTAGTCACGATCACTTAAAAAAAGTATGAATTTTTTGTTCTAATATTGATATTTATCTAAAATTTAATAATTAAGTTTTATCTATATATATATATATATATATATATATATATCAAATGAGTTATGGGATTGTTGAAAATTATATATGTTTAAGTTCATTTTCCATCTACTATTCATCCATTAACTAAAATTTATTTAATTCATTAAGTTTTTTTTAATTAAATGGATTGAATTGAATTTAGATATAAATAGTTATATGGATGGTGGCTTAATAGATCAATATGTCATCCTTAACTTATGTTGACGATCTTGCAAAAGATACGTTATATAAGAGAGTTATTATGATATTCATATTTTTTTCTATTTTTTTTTGTAGTGGTAGCTTAATTAGTTGTTAAATGTCTTTTGGTTGCTGATTATATTTTTGTAGACTCCCATACATTTATTATGACAACTAGCAACTAATAAATATTTAGCAAGTCATTAAAGTACCAACAAACATGAATACCGTAACAACTTCCGTTACACAATTTTCTTTTTCTCTAAAAGAAAAAACTTCTATCATTGGATTGTGTACATTACACTGGTTTTGGTCTTCTTCCATGTAAGCTAGCTGCAAGTTCAAGTGGCTCGAGTCTCTATTAATATCCCACCATGTGAGATTAGAATGGTTGGAGTGGGTACCTGCAAAAGTAATATCATGGTTCTACGAGTGAGAGTACGAGAAGAATGAAAGTGATAAAAAAATAGAATAATAGAGATTCTAATTCTCCCTTTTTAGTTGCGCTTTTCGTTTAGGTCACATCCATTCCGTTATTGAGTTTGCCAATCTCTTTCTGACACTTGTTCATGTATAACAAGAATAACTTGGTGTTGAGGGACCACTCCATTCAGGTTAGCAGTGCCATCCTAAGATCTAACCCTTTGTCTAACTTTCAATGTCTACCTAATCCTTATACGTACGATCCATAGTCCCTTAGCTTAAACGGTCGATTCAACTGGCCATTTAGAACTAAGAAATAAGACCAATCTCAACTTGAATTGCTATCCGAGCTTCTCATCGTGTGACCTTTTCGAGATCTTTGTCACTTGGTCTCCCAAGGATGCTTGGGTTTTTGTACCTCATCCATGTGTCACTTCCCGTTATGTTTTTTTTCATGTCATTTAAATGAGCTTAGTTCTCGCGCCGTCTTTTTATCTTCTCATTATTCTTGCTAACATAAGATTTGGCCACTTCACGTCGTCAGCCTTTAGATTAATCTAATGATCATAATGCTCACTTTCATTGAGGCATTCCTTATTGAACTTCTTTTTTTTAGAAAAGCCTTTCAAAACTTTGTCTTCGCCTTCCCTCATCGCTTTTGACATTCCCCCTCAAACTTTTTCCTTTCAGTTTATCTCCTCACTTTTTAGCTTGCATTCTTGTTGTTTCATTCTTCTCCAATCTCCCACAGGTATTTTCCTTTTTCTATTTTTGCTTTTGCACAATCTATGGGAATTCGGTTTTGGTTAGGGACATTTAAGTTGCGAGTGTAGCCTTCTCTTTCTCTTTTAGTTAATCTTAGGTCATTTTTTTTCAAAATGAGTGTTAATCTTGAAGTCGAGAATATAGGTGAAGGAAGTAGTGACGACTTAGTCAGAATCTTGTGCGAATTTCCTCAACGGACCCTTGTTAGGGTCCCAGACTCTCAGAATGGGGAAAACTCACGTTTAAACCTTAATATGTCTGTGGATTCCCCCTTGTAGGTCAATTTAATTTGTCTGCATATAAGGCTCAAAAGAGGTTGTTACTTGACCAACTTGTCCAAAGGTTGAACACTCTAGGTATAATGTTTACTGACACTTTTAGGCCTGTGCCCAATTTACCCTCTGACATAGTATGTCATGCAGGTTCTCTAAACTTAACTAATGCAATGGCCGGTGAAGTTAACTATGCATCTAGAGTGGCACCTAATACTGGAGGGGCTAGTAGCTTTGTTAGTGGCCATGATTGGGTGACCGATGAGGTCAAGGGGATACATCAGATTATACCTCAGCTGAGTCGGTCTTATCTCTCTGTTATCAAATTCGTATCGCCCACAACAATCTAGAAGGGCTGTATCGCACTGAGGCATGTTCAACTAAAGACCGTGTTTGTGCGGCTTCTCAACCAATCATTGTGAGGGAAGGTTTCTTGATGTACAAGACCTTCTTCTCTCGACTTCATCTTTGTTTACCCTTCACCTCCTTCGAAATCAATGTCCTTTACACCCTTCGCATTGCTCATTCTCAACTTCATCCTTGTGGCTGAGCCTTCATTTGTTGTTTTGAAATCCTTTGCTATTGTCTTCAAATTTTACCCACCTCGAGCTAGTTTTTCTTCTTTTTTCGCTCTATTGTGAATAAGGACAGCAAAGACAGCTAGGTATCCTTAGCTGGGATTAGGGGTCAAAAGTTGTTAAAAGTCTCTAACAGTTCATACAAAAAATTTATGTCTGGATTTTTCCAAGTCACCCCCCAGGACAATGTATACCTCACCTTAAATAGCAAGGGTTTCCCCAAATTTCCACTCCACTTGGTACAAAGGTCAAGAACCTCCCCGATAGCTAACTGTCACAACTTCTCATATTTTGAATGGGCAGAAATCAGGATGTTGAGAAAGTTGCTATCTTTCAAATGCTCTATCATACTTAAGCTAGAGAGCGACGCCATTGAACTTATGCATTATTTTTGTAAGTGATTGATTATGTTCCTTTTTTACTGTAGTTTATTTTTTCATCTTCTTTTTTCTTTACCCTGCTCTTGTTCCGTTTACAGATCACATGGCTCCCATGAAATTTAACATCAAGCCTTTTCTAGCTCAAAAGCATAAAGGGCATATCCAAGGCCAGTCAGGACAACAAAACTAAAGCCAAGAAGAAAGTCAAGGCTTTGAGAAGGTGGCTCGGCCCAGTTCCAATCCTACAATCTTCATGCCAAGGGAAAGGAGCAACAACAATCTTCAAAAAGGACATGGTCTAATTTGCCTTCTCCAAAAAGAAAAATAATGGATGAAGGGCATGGAGAGGTTGATTTTGATTGGACTGATTATGTTGATCCCAACCATACATCCAACCCATCGGTTATTGGTCTACGCCAACCGCCCTATATTGAAGGAAGTGGTCAAGCATAACAAATGTCCTTCCATGATCGGTGCTTTCCTTCTACTGATTTCATTGACCACTACTCCTTCCACTTTTTGACCAGAGTCATTATACTAACATTAGGAATGAGGGCCTGTTTTTGTGCTTGGAGGATGAAGGATTAAAAATTGCCGTTATGGCCCGGGCTAGCAAGTTGGCTTTTTGAAACTTGGAGCAACATTTTTCTTCAGCCAAACTTGATTGCAGGAAGGCTGTAACACCTTACCTATATAGTAAGGTGTCACTTTCTTAGTCTAACTTATATTATTAAGTAGTTCATTTAATTATTAAAAGAATTTATTTTTGATTATGTGACTATGTTAATTAACAATTGGACTTTAATATTAACTTGAGAAAAAATTTATTCTTAACGTAACTTAATTATTTATCATGTAAACTACATGGTAATTATAAAATAGACAACGTAATTAATATTACGTAATCAACAAGGCACTAGATTGTCATTATTTTTATATAGAGGATCACCTGCATTAAACTATTTACAACAATATCTCAAAAAAACAAACTGGTCACTATTAGGCCATGCAGGTGATTTCACTAAGGAGTTTTATATAATACTACATAATATTAGACAAAGCATCTATAAGTAACACTTTGCACTACTAATACGAAAGTATTATCCTCTGCATAATACACCTAATCAACCTCTAACTCTATCAGCAGGGTGATACACATCCTTATTCTAAACCTAAAGTATCTAGAAACACCACACTCAAGGGTGAGAATCATAAAATTCTCAGTAGAATTTAAATAGTATAAAAATAGATAAATAAAATTATGGTACTTCAACCTGTATAAACTACGGAAGAACAGTTTCATGGTCAATTTGTTAATCCAATTATCAGAATATGAATAATTCACAGCAAATTATTAAAACATTCAAGAAAATATTAACTGACTATTTTTCGAACACTTAGACTTTCTTTCAATTACATGCTCAACAGTCTTTACATCTTAGGGTTTAGCCCTTTATTTGTCTTTGCTTACATGGTCACAACATCTTGGATGAGAGCTCTCCCTAGCATAGGGTGTCCTTTAATCTAGGTGGCCATTCCACATACTGAGGTGGATTCCACCCAGCCTCTGTCCACACACTTGGTAGATAACTAAACACATGTAAGACTGTCATGGATCACATTTGGATCATTTCCAACATTTTTACTTTAATTTCTTTTTTAATATATAGGGATCACATCTAGATCATTTCCAAGGATCACCCCTTAAGGATCATTTCCTTTTGTTTTTCTCTTAAGGATCATATCCAAGCTTTTTAACTTTTCTTTCACTTTATTAATTATGAGCATGTAATTGATGCATAAATGATTCTAAGGCATCTAGCACTTTATATTTCACTAACTATAATTTTAGCTAGTTCCTTTACCTTAGAATCATAATTTAAAATGTGACCATGCGAAAAGTACTTACTAGATCAAAATCCACATTCTAAACTTTCTAAGTAAATCCTTAGCATGTCATCCTCTACTTTAATACATAAACATCTAAGTGAAAGGTAATCTAAACTTTTTACGCCAAAACTCTAGGTGTGAACTTCTCAAGGGTTTAATTTCATTAAAACATCTAATTAAGCTTAATTCATTACTTAATTAGACTATTATTGGTTCAAACAAGACTCATGTGCCACTTTGCTTAAAAATAACAATTCTAACTATTTCTCTTCACTCTTCACTATGGCCGAAACACCTCCCTAGAATGCTTATTTTTTCTTCTAAAATTTATGTGGTTCTTACTTAATTAATCACTATGGATTCAAAATACAACTACACATCTAGTGTTAATCAAGTCTTCCCTAATATACCTAACTTGGCCAAAACTATAGTGTAGGAAAACCTACTTAATCAATCAATTTCTTATGTAATCTGTAACATCCCCGAAAAATTATATATACATACATACATACATATATATATATATATATAGATAAGTGTGTGTCTATGGGGGGGTGTATGTTGTTGAAAAAACTTTGTAAAATTTCAGAAAGGGTTCAAGTCCTATAATATAGTCTAAAATCAAGTAAAACCCAAACCCAACTAGAAACAGTTTTGGATCAAGAGAGAACCCAAGCAAGCCCAACATGGTCCTAGGCCAAGTAATACTACCCAAGCAAGCATGACCACAGCTAGGGTTAAGACCAAGAAGCCTAGGTTCTAGTTATTCAAGCCCAAAATCCAAAGCTCAAACCTAGTCCAAGAAGCAAATAAAGAAAAGACAAAATATTTTCCCTCATGTAAGCTCATGTGAGTTACTAGGAAGAAGGGGTGAAATTTCTTGATCAAGAAGAACTAGAGTAGTATTAGGATGATTCTTTAACAATTAAAGTAGAAAAAGACAAAACTTAATCTTGCCTACACTAGAGAACACGTGAGACACTCCTAAAGGAGAAAAAAGGTCTTACAAGTAAGCTAGATCTTGCATGAAGCTCACGTCCATGAAGAAAGAAAGTCTTGTAAGTTAGCATTAGTCAAGTTTAGACATGCATTAAATGAGAGGTAATGATGGTAAGTCTAACCAAGAAGCAAGGTATCTAGTTGAAAGTCAAGGAAATAGTTAGAAAGTAATCAAGTCAACCCTAAGTCAAGAAAGAGATCTAGTTAAAGTACCTTAGTTAAGTAACTAAGATCATGATTTATAAGATAAGAAGGCAAATGGGTGTTTCTTATTGGACTAGAATAAAGGGTGGTCATCATTAGGGAGACACATGGTTCAATAAGACAAAAAAACTTGCTTATCTTCTAAGATAAAGCTCACATCACATGAGCTAGGAAAGACCACGGCCAAACCACCCACCAAGCCTATAAATACCCCCATGCATGCCATTCACTCACACACACATCAAAGAAGAGGGGAAACTCTTGAAGTTTAGAGAGTAAGCACGTGAAACGAAAGATTAGAAGAAGACTTAAAGCTTAGAGTTAACCAAGTGTAGGGGATAACAACCCTTCTCCCTATCACTCTTATTTGATATGTTCTTAATGATTTTGATGTATTTTAAAATTCTATGTACTTATTTATTACTCTTTTCCTTGGATTGTGAAGTGATGCTTTTACTCCTTTTATGTACTCTCATGATCATTTCGAACTTATGATTCTAAAATAAGACCATGGATGAACAAGTTATTCAATAAGATTTATTTTTTATTACAATAAACTAAAAATGACCCTTCTAGGGAGGTGATCTAGAGATATTGTGAAAAGTGATCCTCAAAGCTAATAAGATGATCTCACAAGTTTGAAAATGACCCTCAAAGTTAAGGAAGTGATCCACATGATTAGCCATTTTTATGGTAGAGGTGAGCGGATGCCCTTACAAGTGAAAAGAGCTCTTATTCTAAGTTATAATCATGGTGTAAGGTTTCAAAATGAAAGGAAGCATTGGTAATTTAATATAAAAGAGAAAAAATCTATTGAATAAGAGTGAAGTTTAAAAGGATAAGCCATTTTCTATATATGATACAGCTGAGAACATTATGTGTTTTGAACTATAACTTGTTATTACCTACTGAGATTATGTCTCACCATTTTCTTGTGATGTTTTTAGATTAAACAAAGATGTTGCTCATTAACATAGTTTTCGATGTTCCTAGGTTAGGTCCCATTTGGATGATCCAAGACATTCGCATAGTCTACGTGGATAACCAAGGATGTGCTAGGGTGTAGTTGATGTATAAAAAGTTTAACTTTTGAGAGTATCACCATGGGGGACTATGTATAATATCACTAACCATGTCCCATTCTTTTTGAATGTATGATAGTTTATAAGTGATACCAAATGTTGAAAACCTAGCTCCTAATGTTCAATATAAAGTTTAATATGTTTTTATTTAAGTAAAGTGTTATTTTTCTCTCTTGATTAGTCATAAAATGAATGATGATTAGAGATGTTTAACTTCACAAGAACATAGCTAAATAAGTATAATTGTATGATTCTGAAGGTTCAAAGGACGTAAGATAAGCATCCAATAGCATAGAAGACAACAAAAAGAAGAGCAATTTTCGGCCATATGGGCATCTAAGCGCCTACTCTTGGGTGCCTAGGCGATGGGCTTCTAGAGTAGTGGGCGCCTAGGCGCTAGCCTTTGGGCGGTTAGGCAGTGAGTGACCAGAATGCGAATTGTTTTCTGTATGCTAAGTACTTAAAAGGTGGGAAGCTAGCGCTTAAATGGTGGCAGGGCCAAAATACTAAGTATTTTTTTTTTTTTACTATAGTTTGAACTATCTTTAGGGATTTTCATGATTAATGCTTGAAAGAATAAAGAACAAGCTGAATCATGTTGAGTTTGAAACTAAAGTTAGACCAAAAGTTTAATAGTAAATGAATCCTTGAGATATGAAGTGTTAAAAGTTTAAAGTTATACCTTCACCTACTTGTGAACTATTTTGATGAGAGATTCTTCATATTACAATGAAGACCTTCAACTATTAAGAATAGGAGTAAGGATTTCTAGCTTTT
This sequence comes from Castanospermum australe, assembly GCA_019955255.1. Taxonomy (NCBI): domain Eukaryota; kingdom Viridiplantae; phylum Streptophyta; class Magnoliopsida; order Fabales; family Fabaceae; genus Castanospermum; species Castanospermum australe. Next base: position 156,206 of record NSJW01000023.1, read on the forward strand.
AAAACTTAGATTAAGGTCCATTAGTTTAATCTCATTATCAACTACTTAACTAATGTATAGTAAGTCTGTAAGTGGTAGGATCAAAATTTAACCTAAATAGAGTTAAGTGGCATTGTACCTATTAGGTAGGTGTTACATAATCTAAGTGTAATCTAGCACTAATCCACATAGAAACAATCATATCTACCCACTTTTCACAAGATTCAAGTAATAAGGGAATCTAAATACATAACCCCTAGATTGAAGTCCTTATGAAAAGAAAATTTAATAATATACAACCATGATCTTCATCTAGGTGATTCTAACAAATCACATACTATGAATTCTTCATATTCAATCCAAACCTCAATATACACAATTTTCCATAGGTTTCAAGCCATAACTATGAAACTTTGAGAATTTAAAATAGTAAAGGTTTAAACCCCTACCTCTTGAAGCTCTTGGTTTTGTAAGCAAAAAAGGAGGAAACCTTTGTTCTGAGCTTAACTTGATTTTTCTCTTCTCCTTTCTTCTTCCTCGGCTCTCTTCTCCTTCCTCTCTCTTTCTCTTGTTTTTCTTTTCTTTTTTTACCCTACTTCTTCTCTTGGCCGTGACCCTTGGGAGTGTTTTGAAATTGTTATTTTGTTTATTTTATTTTAACTTATCTTACCTTTAACTCATGGTTAGAAACCAATAGGATGCTTCCATTTAGTTACTTAGGTGTAACTTGCATTTAATGTCTAGTTAGATTAGAACTAAACTAGGATAATTGAATAGTATCTAGTGAGGATTCATTTGGTTAGAGTAACTAAGTAATAACTACGTAATCATTACTAACATTCTAACCAATCATAAGCTTCCAAACATCCTTTAGGTGTTGAATTCACATTGGCTAACTTTTCATAATATTATATAACCTAATTAACTAGAAGCTAACTAGATGGTTTGGTGGGCTAATTAGCTAGTTACTTGTTTCTACACTTTTATGGACCAAAATGCCCTCACGTATAGGCCTAGTTTCATGAAATTTTCACTGATTATTCTAACCTATTCCACTAGGTATTTTAATTGGTTGTTAACTCTCCTAGGTAATTTTCTGTGTTCTCTTTAACTAAAGTAATAGAAAAACAATAATAAAAATCAAATAATCCAAGAAATAACAAAAAATAGTAAAACAAGTGTTTAGGTAATTAAGGACTATATAATTTACTCTAATTTAGGAGCGGATGTTAAAAAGGCATTAGAAGCTTTGCTAGAGATGCATGCCCATGAGTTGTAGTCTTAAAAGAAAACCATTGGTACGTATGAGACCAGTCTATGAGAGACCTATAGAATGGTTGGTGGTTTAAAGGCAAAGATCTTGAAGTTTCTAATAACCATGAGACGAGTTGAGATGACAGAGAAAGAGAATGGTCATTGAAACAACAGCTGGAGACGACCAACAAGCTATCCGAGCAGTTGTCAGCGAACAGTGAGGATTTAAAGAAGACTTGAGCCAGGAACAACGAAGAGATTGCTTCTTTAAATGGTCAGGTGACAAAGTTACAAACTTATTGTCCTAATCAATACTTAACTTGTTTCAAGGCCACCGTAGAGTAGGTAAAATTCCTTTGTGCTGGAGGCAATTTCAGTCCAACAAGCTTGCTCAAAGAAATTGTAGCATTGGAGATCATCATATAGAAAATATATTTCAAGGCTAAAAAATAAGTTATAGAGTATATTGTCTACTTACAACACAAGCCACAATGAATGAGTCTAAGTTAGAATGGTCGCGACACGACCAGAAGCGATGGAACAATCCTCTAAAGGATCTAAGACCACGAACAAGATACCCATAGTAAGAATCAAAGGTTAGAATCATAGGATAGCCAAACATTACCTCTATTCAAGAAAGTTCCAAATCAAACCCTAGGTGCTAAAACAAACAACGTCAAACCCAAATGCTCATTTCAAAATCTATCCAAATATACAAAATAGAAGGTGTTGTGAGCCTTAAGATTACCTTTAGGAGCCAAGAAAATGGAAATGAGTGAGTGGGTAGCTTGGGTCTCTTTCAAACCGTAGTTCCCACACCAAAAAACGAAACTCTGACAGCAAAATCTCATTGGAGAATAAGTCATCTGTGTCAACAATGGAGAGCAATAGGTTTGGGGGTGGCTGGATCCTAGAGAAACAAGGTAAGACGAAAGGAAGAGGAGGAACAAAGGTCCTAGATTGGAGGCTATTGACAGCAAAGAGAAATGAGAGTTTCTAGAAGTGTTGGTCGACTATATGGAAGGGCTAGCTAATGGCTTCTCTAATACTCTACTTATTTGAATTCAAATAAAATATCAGAAATATCAGAAAAATTAAAATCCTTAAGAATAAAAAGTTAAAACTCAAGTTTTAGTTAAAATTTTTTGAAAATCCCGAGTTTCTAAACTTTAAGCCTTCAAAACAAATGGTTTAAAGCTTCCCAAAAATTCGTTAAAAATCACTCTTCAATTCTATAATAACTAAGGATAAAATACCAGGAGTTTTGGTTTTAAGAAAATACATATTTTATATAAACCTCCAGATATGGACTTATCCCAGTGTCAGAAGATTTTTAGGTCTTGAAATGACAGGCGATAACTAATTATGTATAAATGGCTTCGGATATATTTTAGCTGGGTGAATCAATTGAGTGAAGCTTATAACTAAAATAAAGTGGCTCATGAGATCAATCTTAAGAGCTCAAGCAACACATTAGCCACTTGCCTTACTAATTTAACCACTTATTTACATATTGTTAACCACTTACACTGCATCTTCAACATATTGACCACTTATCATATTAATTTAACCACTTATTTACACATGATTAACCACTTGTGTTGCAACTTCAATACATGGAAATCTCAAAATATGGTAGGGTTATTACATAACTTCTTTCCCCTTATCTGAAAAATATATATCAATGATTTGAGTGAGTTTACAACTCAATAAACAGTTAATACTTACTATACTAGAAACGGGACAAGTAAAGGCATGAGTTTTTTTATAAAAAAATAAAATAATAATTGCTTAAAAGTGTACGTATAAAGAAAATTAATAAATAATAAAATAACTTAAAAATAATATTTTTTGAAATAAAATAGTTCAAAGTTGTTGTGGTCATAATAATTTCTGTATAAAAGATTTCACAAAACTATAAGTCAATAAACCAAATTTTCAATATAACTAAATTTGAAGTAACCAATTAAAATATAAATAGTTGGGATAATTCACTAAGCAGAATCAGATCTAACTGAGCACACAGCGGGCGAGATAAGCTAACAATCTGACAAGTATACGGCTTGAGTTGAATCTTACAAGCACAAGGCTTGACTTGACCAAGCACACAGCTCGCGAGTAAATTAACCATGTGACAAGCATAATGCTTGAACTAAATTTGACAAACATAAGACTTGAATTGATTGAATACATAGTTTGTGGGTAAACTGATTGTCTGACAAGTCCAAGGTCTAAACTGAATCTGACAAGCTTAAAGATTGAACTAACAAGCGCCATACTCGAAAAAGATATCTAACCCACACGGCACATTGGCCAGTATTCCCCGACTAGCTAGGATCTAATCTGATTATATAAGATGCACTAGGCTAACACTTACTGCAGTATCAAAAATTCTAATATTTGTATATTTCAAAAATAAATAAACTAATTTTCATCGAATAGAAATAATATCAAATTTATAAAAATAATTAATTCAAGAAAATGATTTCTAACGTTAGAAAAGTCAAGTTTAACAAACTTCATCTCACTTTCTGTATACATAACAGATATTTGTATCAATATCCGTTAACTGTTCGAAACCACTGTTAATATAAAGTCCATACATACAACAAATTTAAAAAGTCAATATTTTCCATAATTACAAAACTTTTAGTCTAATGGTTTAAAACTATTATAATATGAGTCCAAATACAAGACAATCGAAAAACCAATATTTTTCCTTATAGCAAAAGTTTTCAATTTAATCAACAGTTTATCATAAATATGCTCACAATCATATCTGAGTTTTCTAAAGGTTTGCTTGTCCCAAGAGTTCTTAAAGCTATAATATATTTGAAATCCAATAATAAAAATTTGTTTTGAAATTTTTAAAAGAAATTTCAAATAAACATATAGTAGATAGAAACAATTCATAGTACTTAACAATTTTCAACTGAGTCTTCCTCTAACACTTCACCTTAGTAAACTAAAGATTCTTTGTACCATTCTATAACCATAAAAAATATTAGTAATCTATATATCAGTCATAGACAACTAATTACTAAATTTAATCCCTAAATCCTAAATAATTCTAAATACTAAAGCTTAAATTCACTATCCAAATTTACCTAATAAAAAACAGAAAATAAAATAAAAACATAAAAAATATTAAAAATGCCACTGCATAAAATATTTACTTGCCTAATTTAATTAAGTCAGAATAACTAGAAATTTAAATCAATGTCAGATATTGCTTCTAAAATTTACTAGAATATCTTACTCTCTTTTACAAAGAGCCTAGAGAAGAAAGTCAACTAGGTTTTTTACTTTAGGGTCTATATATAACCATTCATTAAGAGAAGGAATTTATTATTTTTTTAATGTAAAACTTAAAACTAAAACAAAAACAAAATTTTTTTATCCAATGTGAGATTTAAATAATGAACCTTTTTCTTTTTCCTTTTTCTTCCCTTTTTTTTTAACTTAATCTTGTTCCTTTTTATTTTACCGTATCGTCACAAGAAATCTTAAGCCAAAAACCTTTAATATGCAATTAAGAAGAAAATAGCTCAGACAAAAGGAAAGATTCCAAGACAAAGTATGTGGAGAGAGCTTTAAGAGACGAGGAGATCGAACCTGACAGAATTAATGAAACATTAATGTTCGTTGAAAGCTTGGTAAATGAACGTCAGCATTGTCCAAATTTTTCACCATTACCATCTTATGATCAAATTAAGAAGAAAAACAACAAAAAGGTTGAGAAAGAAATGTAGAAAACAACTACAAATTTTCTAGCCAAAAAAACAGAGAAGAAATAGAGGGACTACCCTCACCTGAAAATCAGAGTTGCTCTGAGAGAACAAAAACTAAAATGAAAAATCAAATCAAATGGAAACATTACATAACTAGTAACAGAAAAGTAAAATTAAGATATAAAAAGAAAAGGAATAATATCATGATTGATCTTCCAAGAGCACTATTTGAAATTACATTTGGGAAAAAGAAAATGTCTTATGAAAAAACTAAATAATAATTAAGCAACCTTGGGATCAATAGAAAAAGTGACACATCTCGAGGAATGAGAGAGGTGCCTCTATAGTGGGAATTCTAGTATCTCATTGGTCTAAAATTGTTTATTTGATCTTTGAAATTGTTTGCCATATGAGAAGAACAGAGCAAGGTAAATAATAACATGAATAGAAAAATGCGAACTGGGGTTCATAGTACTGAATCTTCATTGGACTACTAATTGGTGAATAGAAAAATGTTAAAATTAACAAAAAAAAAAGTAACAAGAAATAAAATTCAGTTAATTTAGAAAAAAGCCCGTTTTAAATTTTGTAGGAAATTCAAATAATTTATTTAAATAATTGAATATTAGTTATGAAGTATGGTTTTTTTATTTTTTCTTTCTTCCGAAGGGATACAGAGCAAGAGCCCTTATTTCTAACAATGTCAATTTTTTCAAGGAAATCTATTTGACACCCAAGGTTTCTTTGCATGTCTCCACTTTTTGTGGACAATAGCCTAGAATCATATATTAGAAGCCAACTATTTGAGGAAAAACCTTATTGTCGCCATCAGTCAATGTTATCGCACACATAGGACAAAATGATGGTTGATAAATTTCTTCGTAATCAATTTTTTTGTAATTTTGGCCCAAACTTTTTCTACTCTCTAGTTAGTTGTGTGATGCTGGAAGTAATATTGCATTTTCTGTACTCTAAAATCAACTAGAACAGTAGAAAGCACTGCGGACAACCTTGCTCACATATTTGATCTGAAGCATTCCATAATAGTATTATAATAGAATGTTTCATTGGTAAAGAAAATTATCTAAGAGTTTTGACATATCATGCTCTTTATCCATTATTTCATCTAGTAACTACACATCTATCTTTTCAGAGAATGATTTATATTCCTAATTTACCATATTTTATTTTAATTTAAAACTCTTTTCCATATGCTCCTATACTCTTAATTTCATCGATTGCTCTAATTTACATCAAGGATTTCAAGCTTGAGAATGTTTAGTAATCAATCATTCAGCAAACTTATATATATATATAAGCAAAGCAACATAAACAGGAATCAAACATCACGTAATCACTCAACTTGTAGCAAAATCCCATCTAAAAGAATCACCTGAAACCCTAACAAAATACTCAAAATTTTGATTAAAATGGGATTGCAAGAGAAATGTGAATTTGCTATTTTGCCTATAATTTGGCTGGGAAAATATTTCATGCATGCTTTTCTTTTTTTTTTTTTGCATAAACCTCTACTTTGTATACTGTATAGATTTCGCAAACAATATTAGAATAAAAATCTCAGCAGATATAATATATATATATATATATACCAAGAAGGGGTGCGGAAAGGCGGAAAGAAATAAAAAAAAAGGAACAGAAGAAAGAAGTAAGCTGCAGACGGACTGCTTACATAATTAAATGCATAAATAAAAAAAAAGAAAACAGAAACCGGAGCGGTGGTAGTCCGCACACGACCGGCGAAGAGGGAGAACAGAAGAGGATGAAAAGGATGATTGTATTGATTGAAAGAGAAGAAAGCTTACAGAGGCACTCGGAGCGTCTCTCTCTAGACTCTCTCTCTAAGTGGGTATGTAAAAGGGTGCCTCACAAATGGGTCGAGGTCTCCTTTTATAACCACAGATTCTACTGTTTCTACAGTATAGGTTATTTAATTGTACAGTACAGGTAAAAACTGGAACTATTGAAATAGTGTAGGTTTGCTACAGTAACTGCTACAGGACTTTTGCTACAGTAACTGCTGATGATGATTACCATGATGTCAGCAATCTTCATCTAGATTGAGTCCAAAGTCAGGGTCTTCATTCTAGTAGAAACCATCTGAAGAGGCTGTGAATGAAGAGGTCGAAGGAAGCTTTTGTTTTGAGGAATCAGCTTCTTCTTCCTTGAGAAATTTGAGAATATCTTACAATTTTTCTGCAAAATTTTCTCTGTTGGTTGATGCTGCTAATGCTGCTGTGGCTCGAGTTCTCTGATTGAGAAATCTGCAAGTCTCTGGGTCAGCTGCTTTGAGCAATTTGGGGTTCCTTTTGAACCATAGTTTGACATTTTTTGGATTAGCTCGGGAGCCATCAAATTCTGGCCACCATTTGACAAATGCCTGTTTTCTGAGCATTGGTAGCAAGAGGCCTCTTGAAGATTGTGATGATCTGGGTCCAAAGTTATATCTCCATTGGAAGATCCAGGCCAAAGATAATTTTGAAAAGAAATGCAGATCTACTGAAAAAGGATCATCCAATAGTTCTACTTTCTTAACAAAAGTTGTTAATCCTTCCAGGACTGGTGGAGGAAGAATTTCAATGTTTGGTCCAAAGTAATCCCACCACTTGTTAAACCAATGTGGAAATTTGTATTGGATATTTTGTTTAAAATATCTAAGCCATGAATGGCGATGTAATTTATTTTGAAACCAGAATACATTGGTCCAAGCATCAATGTAATCCCAGTAATTATAACCAATCGGGTCATGAATTTTGAAAATTTTTTTGATTTTATTTAGATCTTGTCCAAACTCTTTTGGTTTTATGACTTTTAGAATCTGGATGGTTGAGTGTGTAGTTTGGTCCTTGTCTTTTGGGTCAAGGTAGTGTTTGATTGAGACGGAGTCAGAATCCACTAGGATGAATTCATAAAATCGCTGGGCTTTGTTTGGGGCTATAGGTTTAAAATGAAAACCTTTTGGAAAGATTCTCTGAGGGATTCTGTTTGGGTTTGTGTCCGAAAAATCTGGTTCTGTTTGGATTACATCAAAAAATTTATTTTTAGCGACGTACTGTGTTTGGGTTTTTGGGGCTTTTGCTGAAGAGATAGGGATTGGTTGGGAAACTATCTCTTTTGAAGTTTGGACTAAACTTCTGAGAAGTTTTCGGGAGATTATTTCTCCAGAGGGTAAGAGTTTTGTTTGTTTGTTTTTCATATTCTGAATAAGGATTGCCAAAGACTGGCTTTCTTCATCAAAATCTTCTTTAAAGCCTATTTCTGCCCATGATTTTTTAGGAATATGGGTTAAGTCTCTTTCGAGGGTGTCAAGTGTTTGAATTGGCAAAGCATAATCGGCTTTGGTTTGTTTGAATGTTTGTTTTTGAGATTGTTGGGGGGTTGATTGGGTAGATGACCCAGTTTCTTTTGGTTGTTTCTGGGTGGATGACCCAGTTTGGGTAGAAGACCCTGTTTCTGGATGAGTTAGTAACTTAGATTGATTAACTAGTTCTTGTAAAACCAGTTTACCTTTACCTTTTTCCCTCCCTCGAGAGGAAGTTGTTGATCTCAACATTCGGTGTCTAGTGTCTCTGTAGGAATTCACGAGTGAGTTAATCAGGGAGAGAGTTTGAAGTGCCTTTGATATATTCAATTTCGAAATCAAATACGCTTAAAATTGCTTGCCATATGGCAAAAATCTGTTTAGATGCCAAATTTTTAACATCTGTTTGCAAAATGTCTTTTGCTGATTTGCAATCGACTTTGACTAAAAATTTTTGATTGAGTAATTCCGATTGAAAGTTTGTTATGCAAAGAACAATTGCTAAAACTTCTTTTTTGACAGTGGAATACTTTTGTTATGCAGAATTCCAGTGTTTTGAAGCAAATGCAATGACATGTTCTTTGTCTGCGATTCTCTGTTTGAGAATGCCACCATAACCTATGTCTAAGGCATCAGTTTCAATAATTTTGAAAGCTTGAGGATTTGGGAGATAAAGGCATGGAAGATCCTTTACCTGGAGTTTGACTTGCTTGACAATGTTTGTATGAATATCTGTCCAATGAGGGGGATCCTTTTTTAGACGATCATGGAGGGGTTTGATTAGATTGCTAAGTTGTGGGAAGAAATCTGCCACATAATTTAAGCAACATAAAAAACTTTGTAAATAATTTTTATCAATTATTTGATTAGGGAATTTGTCAGCAAATTGAATTGCTCTATTGATTGGAGTAATTGTCCCTTGATAAATATCATGACCAAGGAATCAAATTTTTGTCTGAAAAAGATTGATTTTTGTTTTAGACAGAGCAAGACCATTATGCCTGATGACTGAAACAAAAGTATTAATATGTTTAAAATGTTGATCTATAGATTGTGAATAAATCAAAACATCATCAATGTAAACTATGACATATTCTGAATATGGATTGAAGATTTCATTCATGATTCTTTGAAACTCAAAAGGAGCATTTTTGAGTCCAAAGGGCATTACATTCCATTCGTATTGCCCAAAGGGAACATTGAAAGCTATCTTATAGCGATCAGCTTCTTTGATTTGGATTTGCCAAAATTCGAATTTCATGTCAAATCTTAAGAAGATTTTAGCTGAATGCAACCGATTGAGGAGGTCTTTTTTATTTGGAATAGGATACCTAATCCATCTTAGAGCTTGGTTTAGAGGTTTGTAGTTGATAACCAATCGAGGAGTTCCTCTTTCGATTTCAGCTTATTTATTGACATAGAAGGTAGAACATAACCAAGGACTTTTACTTTTCCTGATCAAGCCTTTTGTCAGAAGATCTAAGATTTCATTTTGACAATGAATGAGAAGTTCTTCATTCATTTGGAGTGGTCGTGCTTTTGTAGGAATGTCTTTCTCATGGAAATCTTTTTTCATAAAGGAGGTCTACCAAATGATTTTTTCTTTTCCAGAAAGCATTCAGAAGGTCTGAACAGATAGATTCTTGAATTTGTTGGAATAAAGATTGGATCCTATTTTGGATTTCCGGTTGGTTTAGTTGAGAATTAATTTTTCTAAAAGAAATTTCTTCTTTAAGAAAATTGATTTGGTTATGCTTGTAATGGACAAGATTAAGGTTCCTAGAAATTGGTTCTTTAAGGAATTTAAACTTGATTGTTTTTCCTAAATGTTTGGTGATAATACCTTTGTCAGAGATTTCTATTGGAAAGAGTAATCTAATGAACGGAGTTCCTAGGATCACTTCATTCTTAAGATTTTTAACCAAGAGAAATGAGGTTTTGACCTGAAGGCTCTGGTTTTCTATGATTACATCAGATAATTTGAAGTTGATTTTTAGTCTTGAACCATTAGCAGTGCTAAGTTGTTTAGACGTTTTTTCAAAATATTTTGTTGGGATTAATCCCTCTTGAATACAGTTTGAGTCTGCTCCTATATCGAATAGAGCAGTGGTTTCAAGTACAAAGTCTTTGATAATTATTTTAATGTTTATGTAGAATTTTTGGATTTTAATTTTGTTGATTAATCCTAAAAATTCATCTTCTAAATTTAGCTGGTTGGAAGGTTTTCCTAAGATTTCTGGTTCTGAATCTAAGGTTCCTTCTTGAAGTTGGGCAAGAATTATTCCATGCATTTCTTGCTGTTCTTTTAATAGTTTGACTTCTGCTTTGAGATCATGTATCTCATGCTGAAGATCTGGGATTGTTACTGGTTTTAAAGAAGATTTTTGTTCAACTCTTTTAATGATTTCTCTTAAATCATATTTACTTGTTGAAAAAGGAGTTTGAGTAGTCTTGGCTACTAATGATGTTTTTAACTTATCAAGATATTGTTTTTTATCTTGACTATCGGGCAGTTTATTTATGACTTCGAACAGTAAATCCTGTTCTTTAGTCAAGACATTAATTTGGTGAGAAGACTCTGTCTCTTCATCTGAAGTAAAGTCTTCGTTTTGAATTTGGTTTAAATCTTCAGAAGATTCTTTACTAGATTCTTCGTCAGATGATTCAATTAAGAGATTACTAATCTGTTGTTCTACCGATTGTTCTAAGTCTAAAGATTTTATTTTCTTATTGAGATTACAGTATTTGCTCATATGTCCTGGTTGATGACATCTAAAACAAATTACTGGCTTTTTTGGTATTTTCATGTCTATAGGAGGTTTCGATCTAATTTCCTGCCTAAGTTTTCTAGGATGAGCATTAGATTTATATTTGTAATATTTTGATCTTCTAGGTTTGATGTATTCTTGGGATTTAGATTGAGGTTTAGGCCTTTTTCTGGAACAAGGAAGACCGAACTGTTCACAGAAGTTTCCTAAATCTTTTTTGTTTTGAACTTTTTCTTTGGCAAGTTGATGTTGCATTTTATTATCTTGGCAAATTTTTAAAGCTACCTTTTGGATATAAGCAACAAGTTGTCCGTAACTTAATTGTTCATACGGTATTTTCCCGTCAGTAGTTTGGCTCCTAATTTTATCTCTAACTTTGTCTCCTAGTGACTGAGGAAGACCAGCTAAGAATTTTTCTTTCCAGAAGGCTTGTTGACTATCGTCTCTAGTGTAAACCCTAGTTAGGAAAGTATCTCTATACCACCTAAAATCTGCTAGAGTTTTACACCTAAGATTGGATAATAATTCACCGGATTTATCTTTCCATAACGAAGGATCTCCGATAAAATGTTGGGTAATTATAAAGATTAGTGTGTTAACGACATCTAAAATAGTTTCACCGTTACTTAGGATTGGGGTTTCGTCTGGTTCGATTTTGATAGCATTGAAGATGTTCTATTTATCTTCTTCAGTGAGATAATTATCCCACCAGCCTTTGAGTTGTCTCGAAAATCCTGCAACTAAAATGCTAACTACAGTTTCTTCTGGGCAACTATAGGTTGTTTGGTATGCCGTGGCGACCATTATCATGTGTTGGAGAGTATTCAAAATTTGATACTCAGCTTGACCATCTATATTCCATTCATAGATATTATTTGCACTAAAACTTAAAAAGTTTGGGTTACGCACTTCGATCATTAGGGTCTGACTAATTACCAGATTAACTTTAATACTTTTATTGGATGATTGTTCACTTTCTGTTTAAGAAGATGAACATTTGGAAGATTGTCCTAAGGTATTGATTATTCCCTTAAGTTTTAATGGTTTTGATTGTGGTTGTGGTGTTTCTAATGCTACTAGAGCATCTAGTTTTTCGTTGACTTTGGCGAGAAGTATGTCTTCTGTGGAAACTTTTAGTTTAGCCAAATCTGCCTTAAGTTTTGGCGTCATTTTGAAAGGTTTAAAAATTGGTTTTTGTATAGTTGGTTTAGGTGTTGAACTAGAAGATGGTTCAACTATTATGGTTGGTTTAATTTTATCACCTATTGTTTGTAGGTATTTGTTGGTATAATTTGATTGTTCCATAAGATTTTTAATATCTTTGGAAGTTACAAGCTCATCTTCATCTTTTGTTTTAAATGGAGCAGCCAATACTGGATTATTTTTCTCATCCCTTGTGTTCGGGAGTCAAAATGGTTTTGTTGGAGGTAGTTCAGTAGAGACTAATTCTCCGTCTTTAAGATGCCAAATAGTGTTGATGTCTGCGGCACCTAATGGTTTAATTGATTGCCATGGATATTCTAGATCATTCTTGACTGTGTAGGCTCCAAACTAGTCAAAGAATGGAATGTTTAAGTTGACTATTTCGAGAAATTCGTAGAATTTTTCTTAGATATTTTCTCTGTCTTTACCCTGATAATTTTGAAAAAATCATTCCCGTTGAGGAGTCCATTCCTCGGAATAGAAGTTTTTCCTAAGGGTTTTTTTATCTATAATGAACTTAGATGACATCATAAGTTTCATTAATAGAAGAGTAGGTTGGAGATTGAATTGACTTTTGGTCATCATCAACCTCTGGTTGGTATGTTGGTCTAGGGATTTTAGATGCAGTGTCTAGTCCCCTAAGATCAATACTTGGTATTGTCGATTGAGTTGTAGAGAAAGATCTCCTAGAGATTACAGACTTAAAGTCTTCAGTTTTAAAATCAGTTGATTGGCTTGAACTAGCAGAACTAAATGAATTTCTTCTATCAAAACTCAGTTCTACTCGTCCAGATTGGTATTGTTTGATTTCTCTAAATTCAGGTGTTAACCTAGGTAAGGCTGGAGTTGCTTTATCTAGGCTCCATGTTTCTAGAAGAGTAACGTTTGACCAAAGAATTGTTTTTGGGATTATGACATTTGCTTTTGATACATCTGTGAGAAACAAAGTGGTTTCTCCTATTTTTCTGGCTTTTAAAGCTCTAGACATGGGAGAGTTCATGACTTTATATTGACCCCTATAGATTAAAGCTGCAGGAATAGATCCAGGCAACATATCTAGACCATTAAACTTAATGTTTAATTGGAGGGTGTTTAGAAGATTTTCATCCATAAGACTCAATGTTCTATCTGGATAACAATTAAAAAAGATTGGACAATGACTTAAACTAGTTTCTATGGTTCCTAAAAGGGAATCTTGAAAATTGTTATGTCAAGTGTCTCTTAAACAAAGGAGGATTGAGCAATTTATTCCTTCTCTGATGAGAGGTTTGATTGCTACCTACACACATCCGATGTGCAAGAACTTGTATTTTTGTTTGTGGGTTTTTATTGATTCTTTGGAAAGAAGATGGAATTCATCATCTTTCTAAGGATTAAGAGGAATATTTTTTCTACCGTTCTAATTATGTAATCAGAACTTTTGAAAAAATTTCCTTGAGGTTTATATATCTCACTGGTTGGAATCCTGGGGATTTCCCAGTTATCCAAATCTTGATTGATATCTTCAAAATGAATTTCTTCATTAAAGATATTGTTTGAAGTGTTTTGAGTTTGTTGCTCAGTGAGCGAAGAAGAAGAAGGTTCAGAAGAACGGAAGGAAAAGCGAGAAGAAAAGGATCTGAACAAAGACATATTTAAATTTGTATTCCCCATGATATCATTGCCATCACATGGTTTCATAAAAATAAATAGATAGATCTAAACTTAAATTTATCATTTGAACTGAATATTATTACTTTTAATGCTTGATTTATTATTTCCTAACCCTAGCCAGTGCCTTTAATTTAATATTACTTAATCATAGCCACTGATTTTCTAATAATCATTACAGATTATGCAGATATGGACAACTTAGACTTACTGCCTCTCTTTGGGACTTACTGCCTTTCCCACTTCATACACAGATCTATTAGATATAGAGATTTGTACTATCTGATTAAGAAATATTAATCATTTTATTCAGATCAGGTCATAATAAATAGCATTAAAGTAATAGCATAAAGCTCAATAAGATAAAAGGAAATTTAGATCCAGCCATGTATTCCTACTTCCCCATCAGGCTCTGATACCAAGATATATAACACAAATTCGTTATTGTAGTAGTATGTTTTACTTAGTAGTGGCTATAAGTACCAAAATCATCATAGGTCTTTTGATTTTTAACATAAGCAAAGGGATTATGGAAGCACCCCTACCCCAACTAACAGGAAGCACAAACTAGTGGAAAAGAAAAAAACATAAATGGAGAACAAACAAAATGCAAAATAATAGAAGAGAAAAAATAAAGTAAAAATGCAGAATGGATAAGATATTAAAGAGTTTGAAAACCATATAGAAATTTTACATTACTCAAGACATGCAGAGAAGAAGATGCCTCTTTACTTATAGGAGACTCTAGTTCAAAGGGGACTCCATTTTGCTTTTAAGAGTGTTCATAACTGATCCTAAATTGGTGCTTTCTCCTCTTGACTTGGAACTCCCCTGAACCATAAATTTTGATTGCGATAGCCAAAAGTAATTCATTTTTTGGATGTGTTTAGTAAAAATAATCTCACAGGTTATCAAAGCCATTTCGAAAGAATATTAAACCTTTTAAAAATGTGGATTTTAAACATGTCCTTCCCAAAATGAAACGGAAAAAAAAAAGAAAATGATTTGTTGAACTTGTAAGCATATTTAAATAGATGGTCAAAGATGGAAAACTGAGAGACTACTACTCTTGGGTTTGTTGGAATCTCATCGGTCATGAAGGGAACATTTCCAGAGTAGTTGCAAGTCTACCTATGAATAAAGCTGCAAGAATAACAAAAGAAAAATCTCAAAGGATCACCTATAAGGCACCCCATTTTAGAAAATAAAAGCTTATCACTTAGAAACATCACTAATTCAATTGAAAAGAAACATAATAATCTTTGATCACATTATATACAACATTTTCTATATACAATACAATGAACTTCATTCACTAATCAAATCTCAAGTCTATCACATCATTAACATTCTAAACAACTGCCAAAAACAGAATCTAATAGGTCCTTGGATCATATGGAAACAATGCTTATATGCTTGCCAGCATTCCACAAACAACTCTTTGATCTCCTTCATGAAGCACGCCATTAATTAATTTAAAACATGCCAAAACCAACACGCTAGTTTTAAACAACTAAGTTAGGATACAGGTCTTCGATAGGACTAAATGAAGAGTTGTCAAGACAAGACTAGTTTAACACAAGATCCTTTCGGACAAATGAATTAAATGATTTTTCGACAATCAATAATCAAGAAAGCTATTCAACATTGACAAAGCGAAGACCATGAAGGTGTTCAACATCGACAAAGTAAGGAGTGGTCTCACTCAAAAAAGGAATTGTCAAAGAGAAGCTTGTCGAGTAAGGGATAGTAAGGCCTTTGACGTCAAACACTTGGTAGATTCTTCAGAAAGATGGTAACAAAGGCTTCAACATAGTGATAGCAGTTACAAGCCCTATTCAATGGTGGTTACTCTGAAGACATTTGACTTTAATTTTGAAATCAAATTGAAGACACTGACTTGGTCATATCAGTGTCAATTGTAAGCAGTTTAAGTATTTAAAATAAGCATGGTTTACATGTGTGGCACTTGTGTGATAGGTGGTGTAATCTTAGGACATAGGCAGTTACATTTTTTGCCTATAAATAATAGTTTTGCATATGTAATAAGGGTTGGATTCTTGAAAACACATCTACACATCTTAATTCCCAGAGACGCCCACAGATCATAGGATTGATTCAAGTATACCTTTCACTTCATAGTTTTATGTACCTTAAATTCAATACAATTAATTTATTTTCTTTCTTAATCTTGCCCTGTCTTTATGTTTTCAAGTCTTGATCATACATGCCTTGTTCTTTTATTTTATTTATTTGCTTTAAGTTCCTTTTGCACTTGTCAATTTACATTTCTTTCTTTGACACTATATTTATCTTTCTATCAATTTACTTTTCTTGTCATTTACATTCATTGTCCATTTACTTTCATTGTCAATTTACCCTTCATTACCTATTTACTTTCACTGTCAATCTACTTTTCTTGTCATTTTAATTCTTGCACATCTTTCAGTTGCATATATCTTTAATTTCTTGCCACTTGCACTTCAAGTCATTTTTCATCATTGTCAATTTATTGTTTTTCTACACTTATCTTTTGTTGAATATTTTGCTGTACTTGAATATCTTTGATATGTTTTAACTTGAAGATCCATTTTGGAAGAGATTTCTCTTCAAGAGTAAGAACTGAAATCAGAATCTTATCTTTGACAAAGTAGAGAATGTGTTTGTTAAATCTCGTTTCCTTCGTCAAAAATTTCCCTGTAAACAAGACTACAGCATTGGAAAGGACAAATATAACGTTGCATTGGGATTTTAACAAAATTCTTTAAAATGGTAGAGGCAATAATAACAAACAAACATAAACTAACAGAAGGAAATTTCACTCATTATGGCAGTTTTCCAGACCGAAAAATTGCAAATTTGGATGCATGACAATGCGAATAATCTATTTCATTCTCCTTCAAGAAGTCCTTTGGAACATGTTTTGCTCCTTCAGGATTAGTACTCTCACACTTAATCTCGTACAAAGTTCCAAAGTCAAACTTAGTCTCATCCACTTCCAAAACCATGGAACTAGGTGAAACAAAAAACATGAAAGGTAGAAAAGAGAAACACATGAAATAGATTAACTGCTTTTACTCAAAGGATGTACGTTAACAGCATTGACACTCCCAAGAGATGCAAATGACATGTATCAGCTTCTATTTCAACTTTGGGGGGGAAAGCAAAAATTGAACAATTGAGCCTAGCAATTCATACACAATTTTTTTTTTCCATGAAACGCAAGAGAAGTTATTAATGTCCTCTATACAATGTTTGGTATGGAAGATTTGGGTGGAAAGGAAAAGAATGGAATTAATGTATCTAGACTATCGATTTTGATAAAAAAAAATTTTCCTTTCCCTTCCTCTCAAGTCTCCTTCACCATGCTCTCATAAAAATCTACAAAAATACAAAACATAAATAAAGCATAGGGGGAAAGAAGATTATGTTATTGTACTAACTTGTATATTCAGAAATTCCATCCAAAACTTGCTACATCAGGGGGCTAACCAATTCTTACAACCCAAACATATAATATGATACAAAGATAACGCAACTAATGAATAGGAGAATGCCACAATGATAGGGAAAAAAAAATAGAATCCCTTGCATTTTATAAGAACTGAAACACATTATGAATATGAGAAAAAAAATTACCGTTAAAACAATCTTTGCACCAAATATCAACTACTTGTGATTGAAATACATTTTGAAAGATTCAAATTTTAAATGTCTATTCCTATATAATATTCTATAGCTCTCGAAACAATTGCTATGCATATGAAATCAGGAAAAAAAATTTAAAACCAAAGGGCAACATTAGTATTGAATACTATAACATTTACTAGGGACTCTGTTTCAGCATATCCAACATTTACAACTTGTACAATGGTTGACATGCTGGCATAAACTTGAAAATGAAGAGTATATATGCCATAAGAAAAATTCTGACAACGGTAGCAATATACTGTAGCAACCCTATAGAAGGAAAAAGATGGATTAAAAGGATTTAGACATTTTTGTTTCTTGCAAACCTATCCTTCTTTCCAATATGCATGCCATTCACTTCACAGAAGTCCTTAATTTCCATAAAAACTCTGCACAACCATTCTCTTCCTTTCTTCTTGTTTGGGTTGAAGATAAACAACATAAAAATAATAATAAGCTATGTAAATGTTGAAATCACATGCATTAATTACATCAGAAATAATACCAAATTAAAATTACTAAAAATAAAAAAGATTGATGTTGCTTGTTGGTAGTCTTACCCGAAGCATCAAGGCCCACCATAAGTATATGCATCTCCTGCTTGGCAAATTGCCGGCTGAATAACTTGGTGAAAGACAGACCCATTTGCAAGTATTCTGAATCCAGAATTAACATGAGTCCATTTTACCCAAATTTGAATGTTAATAAATCAAATTAAAAAAATGGAGTGGAATATTTGCTTTCTAAAATGTAATATAGTGTAAAAGGAATCTATTATTAATTTATAAAAATAGATTGGTTATGCAACTTTTTTTTTCATTTATTAATGGAAAAGAGCATACAAATCTTTTAAATTTTGGGTCATTTGCAAATAACTCCCTAAATTTTAAAATCATCTTAATTAAATTCTAAATTATAACAATTACACAAATCAACCCTTCTATCTAGGCAAGTAACAGAGTTGTTATCATATGACCTACACATTCATGTTTTAATGACATGGCACAACCATAGCTATAAAATCTAAACAAATATGATCTATTCATTTCAAATCTTTTTTCTAAATAAATCTGTAGCATAATTTATTTTTTTAGATTTAAAATGAATGGACTAAATTTATTTAGATTTGATGATTATGATAGTGTCATCATTAAAAAATATAGTGCAAGTCACATGATAACAACTCTGTTAAGCGGCTAAGTGAATTAACGGTAAGTGAATAGAAGGGTTGATTTGTAATTATTATAACTTAGGTACTAATTAGAACGATTTTAAAGTTTATAGGGTTATTTGCAAATGATTCAAAGTTTAAGAGGTCTGTGTGCTCTTTTCCCTTTTCCTAATACGACCTATCTTCTTCTATATATCTGATAAGAGATCAAACATTCACAAAATCAGAAGCACGTATGCTATGGCAGTAATGAACTTAAAAATGTAAAAGATAAAAATAAAAAGCAAACCCAAAAACAAGATCATGATCACCTTGAGCTCCTATGAAGCCCTCAGAATTGTTCCAAAACGTTTCCAAATAATCGACTTTTAGCTTTCCTTGAAAGCACCTAAAACAATAACATGAAATAAGAAACTTGATGTAATTGTGGGGGAAACTATTTCATAGACATCGCACAAAAAAATTACAAAAAAATACAAAAAACACAAATGTTAGCTTCAATGAAGGGGAAAACATCATGTAGATTGAACAAAAGGGAGAGAAGAAATGCCCTCTATCATTGCTGCTCTCTTCAAACCCATTATCATTGTTTCTTCTTCATCACTAGACTCTAAATCAATGTAGTAACTTAACCACCTTATAAAATTTAATTTGCACCTCTGAAGTTTACCCTAATATCAAATTATCTCCTGAAGTTTTTTTTGTCTCACTAAACCCCTCCGAACTTGGGTCTGACTTGAAAACGTTAATTTTGCTGTCAAATGAAATGGAGGCCACCCCCACGTGCACGTCACATAACCATTTAGTAAGTAGACCTTATGGGTAAAATACAATTTACACCTCTGAAGTTTACCCTTGTATCAAATTACTCCTTTAAATTTTTTTTGTCTCACTAAACCTTTTGCAAGTTTGGTATAACTTGAAATTGGATGATAACCTTTGTTTCATTTAATAGAAAAATTAACATTCTCAAGTTAGACCAAAGTTCAGAGGTGTTTAGTGAGACTAAAAAACTTCAAAGAGATAATTTGATATTAAGGTAAACTTCAATTGTGTAAATTATAAAGAGAAATTACACAAATTCCATAACCATGCACAGAAGAGCATTATATATATATATATATATATATATATATATATATATATATATAAAGTAGCATTTCGAAAAGAATTGATGTTCATCTAAAACCACACACTTAATCCCATTAACAAGGAAAGAAAATGAGACTGAGATTTGAGAAACCCAATTACCATTAGAATCCACATCATCAGGCAGAGGAAAATCCAACCAAATCTCTGGATGCATCACTACATTTCTTGCAAAGGCCACTACCTCCTTGGTCACCCTTGTAACACTCTACCTTATAGGTATTGTGTCACTAATTAAATCTGTTTGTCTTCATCTAATTATTATTAGTTTAACTAATGGTAGATTATGAGGTTAAAACTAAGAACCCATTAAAGTTGTCTTAGGTTGAATTTAAATGGCATGGTTCAACCCTTTACATCTTGCTTATCTAAGTTATGGTATTATCAACTTCTAATTATGAGATAATTCTTAACTAGGTTTTGATAAGCTCACATAGTTAGGGTTTAAGTTATTTAATACTTGCAATTTTCTCCTTCATTCTTGATTTTGCAATTTAAGATCATTGAACCCTACTTGATTTAAGATTCATTAAAACCTAATTAAAATCCATAAAGTTGATTCAAATTAGAATGGAAACATACATATTTTTTGTCCTACCACTGCATAAGCGTCAACTTCCTTCCACTTAAGTGCCCAGGGTCCAGAAAACACTCATTTCTCAGACCAGCCATTACTCAAGTTCCCAGATTTGGTGCCTAAGTGCCCAGAGCACAGAATACCCCATCGCCTAAGCGCCTAGAAGCTGGCGGCTAGGCACTCACTTGGCCGAGAATGCCGTTTGTTTTTCTTATGTTCTATGTTGTTATTTGCTTAAGTTATCTTGTTATAACTTTAATTAACATTCTTCCACATAAGTTTGACTAATTTTTGATAAAGTTAACTATCACTTAGCATTAAAATCATCATGATTCACTTAAGAATAAAATAACAAAACATCTCATTATCATATTAGATATAGTTATGGTTTGAGTTATTTAATACTTGCAATTTTCTCCTTCATTCTTGATTTTTCAATTTAAGATCATTGAACCCTGCTTGTTTTAAGATTCATTGAAACCTAATTAAAACCCTTAAAGTTGATTCAAATTAGAAAGGAAACATACATATTTTTTGTCCTACCACTGCCTAAGCGCTAACTTGCCTCCGCTTAAGCGGCCAGGGTCCAAGAAACACCCATTTCTCAGACCAGTCACTACTTAGGTGCCCACATTTTGCACCTAAGCGCCCAAAGCACTGAATGTCCCACAGCCACCCAGAATGCCATCTATTTTTCTTGCGTTCTATGTTGTTATTTGCTTAAGTTATCTTGTTATAACTTTAGTTAACATTCTTCCACATAAGTGTGACTAATTTTTGATAAAGTTAACTATCACTTGAATTAAAATCATCATGATTCACTTAAGAATAAAGTAACACAACATCACATAATCATATCAAACTATTCATGTATTATGTCATTCAAAAGCTAGGGTTTACACTTAGTGTCACCTATAACTATTTTACAATAAAAAAAAGATAGGGGTTTGGTTAGTGCTATTTTACATAACCCCTTATGGTGACACTTTTCAAGTTACATTATATATGCATCATAACCTAGCCTCCTTCATCCTAGGCTACACCACCTCTTTAATTATCAAAGTGGGTAACTCGGATATCTTGAATGACACGTACGAGGCCTATCCCCAGAACATTGACCCATATTATCTCTATTTCAACCATAATAGTAACATAAGGCATTTTGGTTAATCTGAAAATATTATAAATAAAAAGTGAGACATAATCTCAATAGGAAATATCAACATTTAAGTTTAAAAAATTCAATGTTTCCAGCTGTATTATCTACAGAAAATGCTTCTCTTCTTGATTTCTCTCTTGTTTAATAAGTCCTTTTCTTATGTTAAATTATCAATTCTTTCACTTTTCATTTTCAAGACCTTACATTATGATTAAAACTTAGGAATAGAGCTCTTTCCACTTGCAAGGGCATCCCTTCGCCTCTACTATAAAAATAGCTAATCATGCAGAATCACCTCTTTTTGAGGGTTATTTCCAAGCTTGGTGAGATCACTTCCACAGTATGGGCTTGAGGATCATATCTAAAAATAACTCTACATCATCTCCCTAGGATGATCACTTCTAGCTAATTGATAATAACACAATTTCTCACATCTTTGTTCATCCATGGTTCAATTCAAGTTAGAATTAAACATAAAACATAAAGAGTGCATAAGTAAATAGAGCATCTCTTCACTAGCTCATGGAGAAATAATAAGAAGTAAAGAATGTTATAATATCTCAAAAATATCATTGAGAACAAATTAAATTGAGAGCATTAGGGAGAAGAGTTGTTATTTCTTACTTTTTTTTTCAACTCAAAAACTTCAAGAGTTTGGCTTCTTAGTCTCTTGTGCTCTTCCTCTCTTAAACCCTCAAGAGTTTCTTTCTTGTTCAAAGTGTGTGTGTGCTTAACCATGCATGGGAAGGGGGTATTTATAGGCTTCCTTGGAGTGCATGGCCATGCATTATGGATGGGGAAGTGACGTAAGTTTGCTTGAAGAAAGGGGGAGAAGTTTCTTACTTAAGACCATGTGGTCTTTGTTGTTAATTGCATATCTTTTACTAGGATGTTTACACTTGTCACCTTATCTCCTAATGCATCATTACTTAGTTTCTTGAGTAACTTAGTTTAGTTTGGTCACTTTAACTAGATTCTCTTCTTAACTCATGGTTGACTTAGAGTTTAGTCGGTTACTTTTGAACTATTTCCTTTGTTTTCCACTAGATTCCTTTTTTTCTAGTTTGCCTAACTATGATTACTATCTTTAAATGCTAGATAAATTCTTGACTTTAGATAACTTAAGAGACTTAGCTCCCTCAACGGACTTACACACGGGCTTCCAAATTCTTCCACAAGATTTTATCTTGTGTTTACACTTATTTTTTTTTTTATTTTCATCTTTTACTACATTAATGCAAGGTAAAACTTGCAAGACCATCCTTCTTCATTGCTTTACACGTGAATCTCTTCATGGAAGACAAGTCTCTTGTCTTTTCCCTCTTTAATTCTTAGGGTATCATTCTTAACATATTCTTTCTCTTTATATTTAAGTAACTTTCTTCTCTTTTTCCTAGTAGCTCACGTGAGTTAGCATAAATAATGGGGGTTTTGTCTTTTCTTTTCTTGTTTTCTAGACTAGGTTCGGGCTTTTGCGACTTTGGGCTTGACTTCTTGGACTATGGCCTTGGACTTAGCTACGCTAAACTTTTTGAACCATTGGGTCCTCACTTGGGTTAGCCTAAACTATAGGTCATACTTGCTTAGTTATTATTTGGGCTAAACATTGGTTTAGTTCAAGATTCTTAGCCTAAGACCTTATTTGGACTAGGGTTTATGTTATTGGGCTTGGTTTTAGGTGTTAGACTATTCTCAATTTCATAACACCTTGGTTCCTTAGGCTTATCCTTCATGTGAACTAGGATCCTCTAATAGCCTAGATCTATTTCTAGTTAGGTTTAAGTTTGTCTCTTTATTCTAGCTTACATTATAAGGCTTGAACTCTTTCTAAAATTTTAGTGTGTTTCAGGCACACAAAAACACATTTATACAAATATAAATATAGACACAAATATATTCATGTTTTAGGGAATGTTACAACTCCAACCACATCGTCGTTTTCGAAGGAAATTTGACCTGATCTTTGTATTCATTTCCTTCTTGATTGATGAACCGATTGAAGGAATTGAAGAGTTGAAGGAAGATGAAGAAATTTTCCATCAATGGGGAGACAAAATTACTAGAAAAAATATATAAATGTAAGATATGATGAGTTATAATATATAAGATATGATTAGATAAGCTGGCAGATTAGGGATAATGAGGTTTTCAAATATGTCATAATTATGAGGTCAAGGAAAACAAGACATAAGGTGGTAAAAATATGTCTATTTATATATCCCAGTTTAATAACATATTATTGATATTATTTTCTTTTCCTTTTTTTAAGTAATATAGTCATTGAATTCATATTTTAATTTGAAGTATTAGAACACAATTGTTGAAAGTTATGTTGTTTAAAATGTAAATCACATAATAATTAAGAAGACTAATGTGAATAGGGTTTACAAGATAAGAAAAAGAAAAGACATGAAATGTAATCAGTATAATATATAAAAGTAAGGCCTTGATTTGTAGAATTCTGCCAAGTGACATTCTCTGGTACAGACATATATCCTGTTTTTCTTCTTGACACGTGTTGCACCTTCATAGCACTCTAATTAAATATTTATAATTTAAAATAATTAATTTAATACTAATTATAATCAACATTTATTTAAGAATTTAATTTGATGAGAATTCCTTATTGACTCATCAAATTTTAATATGATATCAATTATCAAATAAGATATGATAATTAGGGATTTTTAGCCTCTTGTCAAATATATAAAAAGATATAGATGGATTAATTAATATCAATCAATAATTAAAAATAATATCCCAGTAATTAATTTATTAAAATTTAAATTTTTATATTATAATCAATTATGAATATTCTTTTAAATATAATTTAGTATTAATATGATTATATATTGCATTTGTAAGAGAAGCATCGGTTCATATTCTTTTTTGGTATATGCTTTCTCCATTCGTAGTACTATATGTGGTCAGCCACTGTTCATGGTCGGCTTCATGATCTCCATTTTTTGCAGTTTATTCCCTTTATTGCCTATCTCTATTTTCCTTCCTCATATTTATTTTTTGTAAAAAAAAAATTAATTTTATAATTGATATCTTACTTATTATTCATTTCTTTCTCACAGCCAAATAAATTTGTGCCTATTTTTTTTAAGTCTTCAAACTAGTGGGTAAACTTATGAGGAGCATAATATTTGATCGACAATAGAGTTGTGATTATCTCTGTATTGCTCTTCAACTAAATTGTAAACACACAAATTCTTGCTTTTCAACCAAATTGTAAACGTAAATTTCTTTCTTTTATTTTTTAATTTTTTAAATATTGTGACTTGATTAAGACTTTTTTCATTTAAATATCGCTATTATAGGATCAATAGCTTTGCATGCTTCTCTTCTAACATTTACTTTTTATGTTAATCTAAATTGACTTTATTATGTTACTTTAATTACTCATATAATTAAAGGCAAATATGTTAGAAAAATTATATGGGAGCATACATTATTTGATCACAGTGTATCTAATCTCAAATCATTCTCTATTTTAATTTTTTTTTAATTCACTATTTCTCTTTTCAATTCACCATTTCTCTTGCGTAACCTTATAGACATAAGATGAGAAAAAAGATATTTAAAAAAAAATATTTTTTTAAATAAATATATCCAAATGCGCTTTTTTTCTTATACCATTGGCGTTCAGCATCAGCAAGCAGCCAAGCTGGGGCATGCTGTGTGGGTCCGGGAAGCTATTTATCAGAGAAAAAAGATATGGGTTGAAGAAGCAGGCGCAAGCGAGCGAGAAACCTAGTTCGGAAACACAGCGTCTCGTTCCTCTTTTCATCGCCATCGTCATCTTCATCTTCATCACAGAGGTACACTTCCTTCCCTATTTCGCTTCTGATTCTCCTTCTTACCTCGTGCTGGATTCAATCCTTCGATGGAGTTATCCATACATGGAGCTATGTCTATTCGATTTGTTTAGCTTTTCCTTTTTTTGGTAGATTTTGATCCGATTTGAAATGAGTTTTGGTCACTCGCTGTTGTTTCTTTCCTACTTTGTTTTGTTTACTGGAAACGTAAAGCTTCCATCTTTATTTGATTTGGTACTGTTAGCAGTACTGCAGAGAACAAGCATCTGGGAATTTTATTTGATTCGGGTGATTGGGTGGTCAATTTTGCAATATGACTCGGGTTTTCCATGGTTTGACTAGAAAGTGGACGCTTTACTTTACCTGGTATGCTACTTTTTTTCTGATAGCGAGGCACTTTTCAGCTGTCTAAACGGAGGGGAATAGAAAACATGGATCTCACAATTTTTGTGTCTTCTGGAAAAAAAAAAAGAAGAAAAACAACACTTTGATTGATCGGTTTTGCTCAGTAATGTGCGATCTTATTTGGATGAGGAGGAGTTCATGGGTCTTCACAACAATATTCATCAACTTCCTTTCCTTGCTACCCAACTTTGTGATTGATTGATTTTTTCTAACTTCACTTTAAATGGTTCTATACGATGTACCTACTACTTATGGTTTGCTATTTGTGAGATTATTTTTAATTCAAAATTACATCTTGAAATTCTCATGTTTCCATTTGGTGGTGTTGTTGCTGTGGCATTTTTAGTGATTATGGTACCGTACTGATTTTACATAGTCCTCCACTACGTCAGGGTGATTGGTACATGCTAATTGCTGATATATTAAACTTTTCCTGTCTTTTCATTTTTAATGTTTTGAGTTTCCTTAGAATTCTACGTCGGGGACATGTTCAGTTTCGGTCTAGGAAATTTTCTAACAAACAAAATGTTTGAGAAAAATATATATCAAAATTTTCAAAAAATTTTTTGAATTGAATTCTTCCTTATTGTAATTTTTTTCCAAATTTTCATGCATGTACACCATTGCTAATTCAATAAGAAGTTGATTTAATGATGTTACATTAAGTGTTCTATGTTCAGGTTTTAAGTGTTTGAATGTAGATTGGATTGGAAAGTTTATTATATACTTGCTAAAAGTAGGAGGATTTGAGCCTTTTTCTTGGAGTTGTTGCTAAACATTTGAATTTTTACGGTAGTGGTGTATGGTTACAAGTTTACAGACTTCAACACACAACAAATCACACAGACACAACAATCACATGTATGTACATGCTGATATATATTGAACTATTGCTTATTCTTGTGCGTGCACACACATATGAAGTAGTAGTTCATTAAAGAAAGTTTTGCTTTTGTAATCCAAGGGAAAAATTTACTTAGTGTGTTTCTTCATGATACTCAAAAAATTTTACTTATTAGGAAACATTCTATGCAAATAAGAGCTCAATTCTTTGAGATCTTAAGAGTGTTATTCCATCAATCCATATCTTGCATGTTTTAGTCAGTTTTTTGTCCCTCATGGGACCACTTTTATATTGTTATTTTATTCTAATTTACTAAATATGATGCCATATTAGTTTGTGGGGGATCACAAGTATAATTCTGTGATTGTTTACCAAGTCTGGGAAGAATATCATTGCATATGTAGGCTTACCAAGGTGTTATGTATAATGCACCAACATATCTAAACTGATAGATTCAACAGAGTATTAAGTTGAAATTGAAACTGAAATGAGAAGTTTGTATTGATTCAAGCTGATATCAAGATGATAACATCAATTGAGTACATCCAGAAGAAAAGAAAATGAACAGAAACGAAAAATGCCGAAGCCTTTAGAGAGGTCTGGTCTCTCCCAATCCAAATCCTAACAAATTGCCTACCTCCTTCCCTTTTCATACCCCTATTTAACTTCTCATCTCCCTTTACAATATGCTGCCCACTACCTCTAGCTGATTCCCATAACAGAATACATAACAGAATTGCCAACTCAGCATGCATAACAGAATTGCCTACTCAGCTACTCAGCATGGGGAGGTGGTTTCTTGTGCCCCTTCCTAGAATACACCCTTAAGATTGGGGGTGTATTCCTATCATAAACATTCTTCAATTTATGCAATAAAGTATAAGCTTTAACTAGATGTTTCACTTTTCACTTATGGTATACCTGCCACAACCTTAGATTAGAACTTTTGTTTTTTGGTGGAGATTAGGACCTTTATTAACATGAATGATAAGAAGTTATGCTACAGAGTAGGGGCATAGCGATAATTTCATTCAGAAAAGTTCTATTACTATCTGCATTTATTATTGTTTTCATTCCACTTTGGCCTTGCTGTGAAATCTCTGCCATCGCAGTCTCTCTTTTGTTTCTTGGCCAATCTGTCAGTCTCTTTGAGAAGCACTTTTATATTATGAAAATTGCAATTTAGCTTGTTTCTTACTCTAATTTCTGCTTTGAGCAGAAGCACCAAGTATTTGATTCTCTTCCACAATGAAAAAAAAAAAATCTGTTTTCATATTAAAGCAAGTTTTGGTTACTTGAAAAGAAAAATGAGAAAGGGCTAAAAGCGTTTGTAAACTGTTTAACGGCATGGCTGAACAGGCCTTTAGTTAAAATTATGAAGCTAATGAAACCAGCAAAATGGTGGTGTTCATTTTGTGGTCATAATTTTAATGGTTTTGTTTGGTAAATCCAATCCACACTGTTACTAGTAAAGTTGCTTGCAATACTCATCTACAAATCATTTCCTGGATCTGTTGCTTGTATGATCCAAATGGGATCTTATATTTGTTTATTAGACTGCTGGATGGTGTCCTTTGAGCTCATAACGACTAAGTAGTGAAGTAGAATCTTTTTTTTTTGGGCACTCACTAGTCAAAAATGACTGAAGCTTGAACAATCTCTGCAAATGGTAACTCTAGGGTTTGATTGGAATTAGGGCAATACACCTATGGTTCTTAGCAGGGTTGTCAGTAGTGACCGCTATTGCAGTATAGCAGATTGAGGCTTGGCTGTTCCTGAATGTTTGTGGCATGGTGCTTCATTGTGGTTACATGGAGCATCATAATAATGGGCTGTAGCGGGATGTAACAATTGCCACTATTCTATAGGGAACCAAATTCCTTTTTTTTTTTTTTTCTTACAAGGTATACCTAGTTTTTTTTAATTTTTCTTACGAGGTTTTTCTGCACCCATTGGGTGAGAGACTAATCCTCACCCAGAGTATTGAGGCTGCCCCTCCCCACTAAGTGTTCTCTAGTGGAATCAAATCTTTGACATTGTAGGTAAAGCTCGTCCCATTGGGGCTCCAGCTTGCTTACCTTTCAGCCATAGGGTAAATTCTGTGTTTTAACCTCGCTAAAACCTACCTTCATCCAATGGGCTGCACCAAATTGAGCACTTTTAGGTCGATCGGCACCCACAAACCAATTTTAGGGAATAGAAATCACTTTGACATTGCTTCAGTCAGCATCGCATGCAGTTTAACTGGTTCAAAGCAACCATTTTTCACTGTGAAGGAGTATTATGTATATCTGCTAAAAACGCATGTTTAAAGATGAAAAATAGTTTATAAGAAAAGTAATACTCCTTCATGGTTGTACTGTTGCTGTCTCAATTTTATGAGTAAATGTGCTAAATTATTTGTGATTTTGACAGTGCATTTATACGGTGGTTAAATGGTTCTGAATTGCTGTTTGCTAAATGTGTTGCCATAAATATTTGTTATGTTTGTAGGCTAGTTTTCCTATTATCTCCAATAATGGCTGATGGTCATGAATCAGACAAGAACATTGAGATATGGAAGATCAAGAAATTGATCAAGGCATTGGAATCTGCAAGAGGTAATGGTACCAGCATGATTTCTCTGATAATGCCTCCACGTGATCAAATATCCCGGGTCACTAAGATGTTGGGAGATGAATTTGGAACTGCTTCAAACATCAAAAGTAGGGTGAACCGACAGTCAGTTTTGGGAGCCATTACTTCTGCTCAGCAGAGGTTGAAACTATATAATAAGGTTCCTCCAAATGGTTTGGTTCTTTACACTGGAACCATCGTCACTGAAGATGGCAAGGAAAAGAAGGTGACAATTGATTTTGAACCTTTCAAGCCTATCAATGCATCACTCTTACCTCTGTGATAATAAGTTTCACACAGAAGCTCTAAATGAACTTTTAGAATCTGATGATAAGTTTGGTTTTATTGTTATGGATGGAAACGGCACCCTTTTTGGGACTTTAAGTGGAAATACTCGTGAGGTGCTTCATAAATTTAGTGTTGATCTACCAAAGAAACATGGTAGAGGAGGGCAGTCAGCTTTACGTTTTGCTCGTCTTCGCATGGAAAAAAGCGGCACAACTATGTTAGAAAAGACTGCAGAACTTGCGACACAGTTTTTCATCAACCCTGCTACTAGTCAGCCTAATGTTGCTGGACTTATACTTGCTGGTTCAGCTGACTTCAAGACTGAGCTGAGTCAGTCAGATATGTTTGATCCTCGTTTGCAGGCAAAAATATTAAATGTGGTCGATGTTTCTTATGGTGGGGAAAATGGATTTAACCAAGCTATTGAGTTATCTGCAGAGATATTATCAAATGTGAAGTTCATTCAAGAGAAACGCTTGATAGGAAAATATTTTGAAGAGATCAGCCAGGATACTGGGAAATATGTCTTCGGGGTTGATGATACATTAAAAACTCTGGAGATGGGTGCTGTGGAAACACTCATCGTATGGGAAAATTTGGACATTAATAGGTATGTACTGAAAAATAGTACCACTGGGGAGATTGTCATAAAGCACTTGAACAAGGAACAGGAGGCTGATCAAAGCAACTTGCGAGATCCAGCCACCTCTGCAGAGTTGGAGGTTCAGGAGAAGATGCCCTTGCTTGAGTGGTTTGCCAATGAGTACAAACGATTTGGATGCTCGCTGGAATTTGTGACCAACAAATCTCAAGAAGGATCACAATTTTGCAGAGGGTTTGGTGGCATTGGCGGTATCCTTCGCTACCAGCTTGACATTAGATCATTTGATGAGTTATCTGATGATGGAGAAGTGTATGAGGATTCGGATTAAGTGCCTGTTATGCCTTTACTTGGTTTTGGATAATTGGATGAATCTGTCAACTCTGTGATAAAAAATCGCAAAACTTCACCTGGATTTTATGGTTCTAAGACTTTGCCCTTTGGCGTTTGATCCACCAGATATGTATTATTCACTTTTTCCTTTCCTCTGCTTCCTACATTTACTTCTACATTAGTCTATGTAAGCTTATGGCAACTCTATCAGATTGAGGTGATTCCTCAAGAAAGAGCAGGCACTGGCTAACAGTTTCCCTGGGGAAGCTATGACTCAATTTAAAGATACGAGTGCTTTAATGTCTTGTGATATTTAGATGACGGTGGCATCTGGATTTTATACTATTTATTGGTTACATGAAAGTGGTATTTGATGATAAACAGTCTTAAATCCTTTCTGAAATACATTTACCTGATTAAAATACCTTAGACAAACAGACCCTAACAATCCTGCTTAAATCACTTCAAAATTTCGCCTTTTGTTACTTAGTTTGATGTGTAGCATCATGATAAAATTGTTTTTGGGAGGGGAAGACTCAAACTGACATCTTTTATTCTATTTTCATTTATATTTTTATCTCTTGAAATATATATGCAAGTGGAATTTGATCTCTATGCTACAAGAGGAGATTGGATATACTCAAAGGAGTTATGAGTCTGGAGCTTTATTTGTGTTGTGTTTCAATTTTACTGCAATTTGTGTTATTGGAGTCGGACATGTATTGTTTTATTCATGTAAAATTTAATTTACAAAATAACCGAATTTAATTTGTTTGAATATAAGAAAGTATTATTGTATATATTACAATTATATAAAAGTTAGTAAATAAAATTGTTTAAAATTTATTTTAAACATATTTTTTAGATTTATTATTTATTTTAAATTGTTTATTACATTGACATGTGAAAATATTATTTAATTAAATAATTTTTTGATTATAAATTTTTTAACATTTTGTAATTAGTATAGTTTTGTTTGTGAGATGTATCATAACAATTATTCATTCAAAAGAATTGTTTGATAAACACACATGCATGTGATTGTAATAACATTAAATAATATCGATGAGCTACTTTAATTTTGACTCGATGGAGTATTACAAAGTTATATTCATTAAATAAGATTAGAAAAAATGAGTTCAAACGTTTATATTATGTTTTAAGCTTTTAATGTTTGTTATGCTATCACCTTTTATGGTTTTCTTAAGTTATCACTAATAATATGATATGAGACTAATATTGCCATGACACTTCCCTCTTCAATATCTAATTCTCTAATTCTATTGAAAATGTTAATGAATAAACGAAGTTAATTTGCAATTGCATCAATGGACTTTGCATCACTGGTAATGGTTTTGTCTATTAAATCAAATTATGTTGATAATGTGCTTCATTATTCAACAAAATTAGAAACACTCATTTCAGCCAATACCAAATTATGAAAAAATTTCGAATTGATAGAAACAAATTATACACATAAACAGGTGGGATTTTAATTAATTGATCGAGACAAAATAAAAATCAAGCTTGAATTAATAATAGAAGTCTAATATATTTTAAAAACATAATATCTATCTGCTAACAAGCTGAAATTTACTAAGGTCTTATATATATTTTGACCTAAATTGTAATTTAAACTTAATTGACTTTAAAATAATGATTGAGTTTTCAAGATCATCCAAAAGATATCTATGATTCAGTCTTCCAGCATCTTATTCTTTTTCTTCTTCTTCTTCATCATCACCACTTAACCTATAAAGAAAAAAGGATTATTTGTAATATAAATCACATATAGTACACCTAGATCATCGATATATAATATTAGAACACCAATCTCTAAACAATAATTGCATACCTCTTAAAGACATCTTAATTTATGCGATGAATCCATTCAAGAAACACATGAACAATTGTGCACACTTGTGCACTTCACAAGTAGGATCTTCCTTTCCTTGCTCCCTTCACTAGACTATCTTATTTGATGGGTCGATAAACTGATAGCCATAAATGTGATATAACACATATATATATACATAAGAGAGGAGAGGGGACCTGACCCTTTGTGAAAGGTTATCTTGGTTCCGCCCATTATAGATATAAGCAATTGGGCCCTACACTTATCCAACACACTAACATGTTGGGCTCAAGGCCCAAAACTCAATAACATGTGATTTCCAATTCATTAGATCCCTATATAATTATATGGATTCCAAAAAATATCAGACTATCACTCAACTAGTTTTTGCAAACAAAATAATCAATCAGTAGAAGCCTAATTTATATAAAAAAAATTTAACATCCTCTCACTTAGGCAACAGTGATTGAGTTTGAATTTACTTTCAAAAAAATTTGAAAACGACTCTCTGGTTGAACAATTGTGGCCACTAAATATAAGCTAACTATAATCACCATAGACATGATCACAAACACCAACAAAACTATAAGCTAAGAGTCATAGGTGAAAATAAACTATTCAGTGTCATGACCCGAAATGAAGGTCCATGACTCGCGTATGACAAGAGCTTACTATAGGCTCACCTAAGCCACACAAGTCTCAAAACTATAACTCCAAATATACAATTAAAAATAACTACCATAGGAACTCATAAATATTTTATTACAATATATATTCAGACTTGTAATATCTGACAAGTGAATCTCAACCACTAATAATTTATTACAAATAAAATATCATAAAATGATTCAACCAATGAATAATACATATGATACTAGCATGGATCCTACTTGTAAAAATAATAGAATACATCTAAGAGTTAGTCTACAAGACTTTCAAATACAAAATCATAAATAAAACTTACCCACATGAACAATGTGATGAACTCACCAAATAACTAAGAACTCCCTCGATCAAATCAGAGGAGTAAAATCAAAAGCAATCTCTTTACCATTATCTAAAAAAAAAATATAACAATGATTTGGATGAATGTATAACTCAGTAAGCAATTAATACTTACTACCTTAAAAATGAGATAAGCGAAGATACGAGTTTTTCTATAAAACAAATATTTAAAAATAAATACTAAATATGTATGTATAAGAAAAATTAATAAAAATAAATAAACAACAAGATAACCTAAAGTAATAATATTTTCTAAAATAAAATTGTTCAAACCTCTGATCATAATAATTTCTGTCAAAAGGTTTCACAAAATAGTAAGTCAATAGACTAATATTTTCAATATATCAAAATCTGAAATAATCAATTAAAACATAAATGGTATGGGAGACCTCACTAGGCAGAACCAAAACAAACTGAATACGCAATTTGTGAGGTAAGCTAACCAATTTGACAAACCCAAGGCAAGGCTTGTGTACTAATGAGTATCACGCTCCAAATTCATAACCAATTTATGTGTTCTAACTTGACACAAAGTTAGTATCATCAAGCCAAAGGCTTGAACTAATGAGTATCATACTCTAAATTCATAACTAACTCATGTGTACTAACTTAACATAGAGTTAGCATCTCCTCTTCAGAGTCCATTCTTAGGTGCAGCATGGCTAACATTTACTATTGTTAGATACAGTATTCTGACATGGAATACTCTCAAAGAAATTAATTTAAAAGATTCTAATAATATCTACTTAAAAAAATAAATTTTCTTGTGAAAAGAAATAATATCAAATTTATTAAAATAAAATTAATTCAAGAAAAAGATTTCTAACATTAGAAAACTCAAGTTTAACTGATTTCAAATTTCTTTCCGTATACATAATAGATTCCATATCATTATCCGTCAATGGTCCAAAACCATTATCAATATAAAATCCATACATATAACAAATCTGAAAAACCAATATTTTTCATAATTGCAAACATTTTCAATTTAATTGTCCAAAACCATTTTGATATAAGTCCAAACACTTAACAATAAAAAAATAAATATTTTTCATGATAGTAAAAGTTTTCAATTCAATCAACAGTTTATCATAACCGTATTCACAAATCAGATCTAAGTTTTTCAAAAGTTTCCTTATCCTAAGAGTCCCCAAGGCTTTACTATATTCAAAATTCAATTATAAAAATCTATTTTAATGTTTCAAAAGAAATTTCAAATAGACGCATAGCAGATATAAATTACTCACAATACTAGCAATACCCAATTGCATCTTCCTCTAACAATTCACCTTGATAAACTGGAAGTTTCCTATATCATGCTATATCCATAGAAATACAAAAAATTCTTATATCAATCATAGGCAATTAAATTACTTAATTTAATTCTAAAATCCTAAATAATTTTAGATACCAAAGCCTAAATTTGTTACCTAAAATGGCTCAATGAAAAATATAAAATAATAAAAAAATTAAAAAAATCTACTACGTAGAATATCAACTCACCTAACTTAAGCCATAATAGCCTGAACTCTGAATCGACATCAGATACTACTCCCAAAATTTACTATAACCTCTTAATATTTTACCAAGAAGCTAGATAGAAAAGACAATTAAACTTATTTACCTTAAGGTCTATATATAACCATTCCTAGGGGGAAAGGATTTACTATTTTTCTGACATAGGACTTAGAAGTAGAACATCATTAGACTTCTTTCTCTGATGTGGGTCTTAAAAGTAGAATACCATTAGACTTCTTTCTCAAATGTGAGATTTAAACAAGAAACCTCTCTCTTTGTAATACTTGTCCCAATCTTTCTTTTTCTCTTCTTTTTTCCTTTAAAGCTTATCTTTTTTTTTTTTTTGTATCATTACATTTAGAGTCTAATTCACCAATGACCACATAGCTAATAACCTTATTGGCATGATCATAAAACAAGTGTGCTTGTTTAGATATACATCATAGCATAGTTTGTGATCCTTCTCATGCTACTATGTATAGATCCTACATTGTGCTTTCCTAAGAAAATACAACCAATCTCCCCAAGGAGATCGTAAACGTGTTTCTCATTAAACATCATTTTTCATAGAGGAAACAAGACATCTTTCTCACAAAAAACCAGTGTTTTTTCAAGAAAATATCCATGTCTCGAGATATTTTAATGGTATCCAAAACAATATCATAACATGGTAAAGTTACATTTCTCATGACAACATTACCATTATATGCACATAGTAAATTTATGATATTATAGAAGTTCCAATTACACAAAACATGTGCAATCACAATTTTACAAACTCCCACTGACAAATCACATCAAAAGAGACAAACCACCAAGGTTTCAAAAAGTGATTGACTAAGCTAACATAGCTTTACTATCAATGAAACTTTAGCAACACAACTTTGATCATCAAGGGCATTCAAATCATATATATATATATATATATATATATTATATATATATATATATATATATATAAAATATCAAACATTTGCTCTAAAAGCAAACTGATTAATATCCCTAATCTGATGATAACCAGACCTTAAATTTATTTTTGAAAAGATTGTTGCTCCTCTAAATTAATCCAATAAATCATCTATCCTAGGGAGTAGATATTTATTTTTAATAGTTACTTTATTTAATTGTCTATAATCTACACATAATCTCAGACTCGTATCTTTCTTTTTTACAAACAACACTGGGACTCCCCAAGGTCACACACTTGGCTGTATATTTAGCCAATAGGTCCTCTATTTGTTTCTTTAACTCACCCAATTTTAAAGGAGACATCTTGTAGGGTGCT
Organism: Castanospermum australe; assembly: GCA_019955255.1. NCBI lineage: Eukaryota > Viridiplantae > Streptophyta > Magnoliopsida > Fabales > Fabaceae > Castanospermum > Castanospermum australe. The sequence goes on from NSJW01000023.1 coordinate 192,430, forward strand.
ATAGATATAGGACCAACTCCAAGAATCAAATCTATTGCAAATTCAACCTTTCTCTTAGGTGGTAAACTACTAACTTCAGGGAGAAACACTGCTGGATATTCTCTCACTATAGGGATATCATTTATACTTTGCTTGACCCCAAAATCTAAAGAAGACAAGAGAACACATACCCTTGTGATCCTGCATTTAAACATCTCTTGTCTTGGATGGTACTAAGGAATATGACTCATCAAGTGCTTATGTGTGTTCTGATTTTGGCAAGAATTTGACAAATTTTTCTAGACAGTTCAGAACAATATTATTGGCAGACATCCAATCCATTCCAAGAATGACATCAATTTTAGACAGATGTAAACTGACAAGATCAACAGTAGATAGATTATTTTCTACTTGGATGCAACAATGTAAACAGGCTTAAGAAGTTAAGATGTTTCTTCCAGTAGGAATGGAAATATCCAAATTATACGGTAGAACAGACACAGGCAATTTCAAACATCTCACACAATCAATAGATATAAAGGAGCGAGTAGCTCCTGAATCAAACAATGCAGTTAAACGTTTATCTTGAATTAAACACTTACACTGTATCAGATTTGAAGAATGAGCTGCCTCTTCCCCATTAAGAGTAAAAACTTTTCACCTGAATTGTGGTCTAGATGGTCAGGATTAGTATCGTTTTTCTAGAGACAGTCTCTAACCATGTGACTTGGCTTACCACAGGCACAACAAACATTTTGACTTTGCAGGCAAGGTCTGTTTCCATGAGATTTGTCACATTTCTTGCATGCATTACTTGTTTTCACCTATTTTCCTATTTCCTGATTTGACCTAAATCTAGTATTACTGCTCCCAAGTTTTACCCCCATTTCTTTTTCTCTTAAACAAATTTTTTCTTTCCCTACTTCTTGTCGGCTCCATAAGGTTCTTTTCGGCTATCTTGCATTTATTTACCAACACTGCATAATTTTTAATATCTAGGGTCCCCACATCTTTCTTAATTTCTGGTTCAGACCTCACTCAAATTATGTAGCTTTCCACCCTTCATCCTGGTTATATCTCAAATATGAGGAGAATTTTGCTAACTCCTCAAATTTTGCTATATACTGACTTATGGACATATTTCCTTGCCTCAACTCTATAAACTCTGCTTCTTTTTCATTTTTAACACTCTCAAGAAAATATTTATCCAGAAAGGTGGTCTAGAATACTCCCCAAGTAATTTGAGTTCCCTGAGCCTCAAGTAAAGCTTTGGCTCCTCTCCACCAAAGTTCAGCTTCTCCTTCAAGCATATAGGTGGCATAGGTCACCTTCTGGGCATCGGTATAGCCCATCACCTCAAATATTTTCTCTAATTGCATCAGTCACCCTTCAGTCGCTATTGAGTCATATTCTCCTCTAAAAGATGGTGGTTGAGCCTTCCTGAACTCATAAAGACCCTAAAACTGTAGGTTCCCAACTGGAGCATCCCAATGTGGGTTTCCATTTCCATTTTCATTTCTATCTCCATTTCTCTCATCTTGATGGTTATCTCTATTTGGGTTTTCTTGCAGATGTTGCAAAACCCGACTTGTGGCTGCTACATGCTCTCTCATGGCATTAGCTATTTTCCCAAGGGCATCCATAACTCCATCTCTAGGATGTAGTTGATTACGTCTTAGTGGTGCCATATTTTTCCTGCACACATAGGAAGACACATATTGAGTTGATTAGTCTCAATATCACTTAACTAGTGGCTAGGAATATACAACCTCACACAGAGACAATAATGCATAGGTATAATGAATGACTACATAAAATTAATACCTATGCATAGTGAACATAACTCTTAGAGATCTCAACTAAACTTAATGCACCTGGACTAAACTGTTTTGATACCATAATGTAATACCAATACTATTATAGGCACTATGTTACTTAATAAATTAGAGGTTATTAAACGTAAGTTAAAAATTTAATTTATTTAATGATTTAATTTAATCCATTTAATTGGGATTATGTGTTTATTTATTAAAGTATTTAATTAAATAATGCAACTAAATGAATGTGTGTCTATATTTAATTATCCTTAAGAGATAAAATTCTAAACTATGTATTGAAATTTTTTATACTTTATAAAGAATTATAAAAGCTAAGTCAAGTAATAAATAAACATCATTAACATAATAAAAATCTTATTTACGTGTCACGTTCAATAAACTTAATTTATTTATTTACTATATTACATTATTCATAAATTATAAATGTTACTGAATTAATTTCTTAAACATTAACAAACCACTTGTTCTAATAGTATCAAACATAATATCACGTAAAATTTTTAAACATAAGTCAATCATTTCCTACATGATTTATTGATATAACATCTGTTTGCATTTTTACATCCAAAATTGTAGAGAAGCTAAATTTCCACCTTTATACAAAACTATATACATATAAACATCAAAAGGCAAGTTTGGCCTCACTGGGCTATGCAGGGGAAATTCTACATCATACAACTACAACAAACTACATAAACCAACGGTAGGTAATATTATGCACAACCAGCTCAAATGCATTTTGATCTAGATTATATATCAGATCAACATCTATCATCAAAAATATAAAAACTCTCATCTTTAATCTGCAACCTAAGGCTCTAGAAATATCACATATAATAGGAGTGAGAAATATAATTTCTCAGTAGGCACTCAATATATTTAAAAACAGTAATTAAAATAGTGACATTTTCAGCTGTATATTATACAGAAAAATAGTTTCATGGATAGGAATCAATCAGAATATGGATAAACTATAACAATTTACCTTCTAACATGCTTTTCATTAATTACATACTCATAGAAACTTTTACTTAGGGCTTGGCCCCCTTTCATCATCTTTGCCTACACGGTCCCATAACGTAATCATTAACCATAGCCATGGTAATTTTACATATTTGAGAATTCTCCCTTGACATAGGGCATCCCCTAAACTTTAGTGGTCATACCACACCCTTTTGGTGCATTCCACTCAACATATTCACAAAGTGCACCATAGACATGCATAGGACTTCTCACAGACCTTTTCCATGATATCTTATTAAAATTTCTTTTCTAATCTTTTCGGATCACCTCTAATTCATTTTCTTTACTTTGAGGATCATTTCCAAGCTTTCTTTGTTTCTTTCACTTGAATTAAAGTGAGCATGTTATTAACTTGGTGGTGAATTTGAGATGCTAAATTTTTTATTTTAGCATGTCATAGTGAGATTAAATCCCTAAGCATTCAATCTATCTCAAACTCAACTCTTGCTAACTTTAGGCATAGGCATAGGTCAAACTTTTCATAAGTGTCATTATTATTTCTTAATCAAACTAAGGTTACAAAACAATTTCTAGGCAAAACATTAATAGTCCTAGCTCACTATCTTGGCCGTGCATGAACCCTATGGCCTTAAGAACCATTCTTTTTCATCTAAATCATTAAGATGTTGCATCATTTGAATAGGTTCTTGAATACATACTTGGCCATGAGCCACATATAGTCACACTGCTAAATCTTTTCACATTCTTTACTTAAAATTAGTGTTAGGATAACTTAGAATACCTAGATTTCACTAACACCTATTTTAGTTACATACTCACTAAATTTACTACTCTATGGCTGTGGGCTCCATAAGAGGTGCATAATTTCAAATTTAACAATCTAAGTATAATTTTACTTAAATTATCATTAGAACATTATAGTTAACCTATAAATTCTTAATCTTTAATTCATATCCCCCCTTGATTAATTCATAATCACAATTATATCTAAGAGTATCATAACTACTTTTCATTCCTATCATTTAAATTATGTTAATACAACTTTAAAATACCTAAGTATTCATTCATACTTAATCAAGAACACTTGGTTCTTAAAATTCCCTCATATGGCCGTGAGCACCAAAGAAGAAATTAGAATTCTTTTCACTTATTCTAACATAGTAAATACAAGTAAGTATATACACAATCCAGCAACCTTAAAGACATGATTTCTTGACAAGTTTAGAAACAAAGCAAGCAAATCACAAAATTTGCTCATAGAACCCTCATGTGGCCATGACTTACCTAGGCATTCCATACATGAATTTTTAGCAATTTTAGCACCAATAACATCTAAAACAAATCTAAATCGCTTCATGGGATTTATATCCATACATAATCATTAAAATCAAGCCATGGGTGAAATTACGCAAATCAAACCCTAACTATATCAATACAAGAAAGGTTCATCCTTTATTTGAAATAAAGCTCACAACTTCACAAATCTAAGCTATCTTGCCATAGACTATCTATATTCAAGCTTAAAGCTCCAAAAGAACATGAAACCCATAGATCAAGGAGTGATGACCCACCATGAAAACTCAAGGTTTTCCAAAGAGAAAGGAAAAGATTTGAGTTCTTACCTCTTGAAACTTAGGTTTGATGGTGATTTTCCTCTTTTTCTTCTTCTCCTTCTCTCCTCTTGGCCGCGGGTTTCTCTCTTCTTCCTCTCTCTCTTTTTTTTTCTTCTTCCCTCTTATTTCTAGCTTGGCCGTGGGGTAGGGATTCACTAGGAATTATTAGGTTTGTTGCTTACTTAAGCTATTTTGGCTTGTTAGGCAAGCCAAACACAAGCTTCCTTTTGTCCCAAAGCTTATCATTTTCATGATGGTGTCTTAGTTCAATTGGACCCACTTGGTTGGATGGGAACTAGGTAAGAGTAACCAAATAGTAACTAATTTGGTTACTTGAACTAAGTCATAATTACATTTTCTAGCCAATGAATGCCTTCCAAATGCCATAAGCTCACTGTCTAATTTTTTAGCCAATTACATGGCACCACTTGTCACCATTTCATTGACCAATTTCTAGCCAATCCTAAGCCTTGACGTGGCAGTCTCTCATTGGTCAAATTTTCATCTAATGGCATGCTTCCATATGTCACATTCTAATTGGCCAATTTCAAAATTGCTACTTTTTTATTAATTTTGTTATGCTATTCTCATCCAATTAAATTATAAAGGGCCTAGAAATACATTAGTGGACTTATTGGTCAATCTCATCTAATTACTGATTCTCATTTTTTACTAGACAAAAATACCTCTGTTCACAGATTCAAAATTACTAGTTGTCACTGTTAAGATTTCACTATTCCACTAAACAGTTCAACTGATGTTTATTTCCCCTAGGTAATTTTCAATGCCCTCTTTAATTTGGACAGCACAATACAATTTTTAAAAATCAAACTGGGTAATAAACAGTAAACAATAAATAAACGACCATTAAGGGCTAATTAGGGTTTTAGAACCTAACTTAAGCAAATAGGGATGTTGCATCTCTCACTTGGGAAATCATGTCATTAGAGCAACTATGATGACAGGGAACCTTTTTAGTTAACAAGTTTTCATACCAAGAATGAATATAAGTCCATATGAGTCAAAATGGCCTTTCAGATTTAAAAGAAGACAATATCCTGTAATAGTGTCGTATGCTATGACAACTAACAAAAGTTAAGGACATTCTTTGTCTAATGTATGTCTTTATCTTTCCAAGCTTATTTTTACACATGATCAACTTTATGTTGCCCTCTCCAGAGTCAAAAGTAGAGATGGTCAAAAGTAGAGATGGGTTGAAAATTTTAATTCATGATCAAGATAACCAACCTTTATCTATGAGAAAAAATATTGTCTATAAAGAGGTCTTTCAATATCTAGCTTTGGTATATAGCAAAATTTTTATTTGCTTTGTACTTTGCATTTAAATATGTGATTCCAATCAATCTTCAATTACAAACAAATCTCTCAAGATTACAGTTTCATCTCAGAAATTAACCCTGACAAAGAAACATGGAAAATAGTTAACAAGATCATTCGTATGTGGAAGTTCATTCCAAATAGTTTTGGATAGTAGACAAAAGCACTTCAGATGGTACTGCTCGATGAGAAGGCAAACACAAATGAAAATTCTATATTATTATATTCTTATAGTGTTTATGTCTCATTCTGTCATATCTGAAGGAACTATACTTTCAACATTATGATACTTAGGATGTAATACTTTACTAAACTTTAAAATTTAAATCATATCGTGTTAACCATTCTTATTTTGTTTCAAAGATTCTACCTACAGTTATTCTACACTTTGCACTGATATGTATATTACATATGAAATTCTAAGTTGATCTCTCAAAGCATGATATGCTTTCATTAAATTTTCCCAAAGATATTGTTACATTTCAAATCATATCAATTACATTTATAAATTTCAAATAAACCAAATGTATCTAGAGTTTGAAGCCTTTTTAACATGATTTTAATGGCAAATTTTCTTATTAATAGGGTGACACAATTCAAGCTTCAATTTGGCTTGCAAATGTCATTGCAAAATGAAAAGACCTTCTCATTGAAGGAAACCACTCCTTTGAAAATTTTCGTGTTCGCCTTAATTCTAGAGATTATAGGCCAACTAGAAATGCCTTTAGAATCAATCTACATGCTAAAACTGATGTCAAGACCTCATAAGCAAATATTGCTGAGTACAAATTTAACTTTGTACCCTTTGAAAATATTCCTAAAAACACAGTACCAAAGGGATACTTGGTTGGTAAGTACCTATCCATAAGCACAAAAATTGTTTAGTTCATTTTAGTTGTTAGCCCAAGGTTTATTTTGGCATTGATTTGGTGAAGATTACAAACACTATTTTTTATCATTTTACACTATTTACTGATGCTTGATCTTGGCTAAAGGACTATATTACAGATTTATCAAAAGATCAAATGAATGTCTCATGAAAGTCACAACTGTGAGCAAACTAACAAACATTTGAAGCTATCTCATATACAAAGTCCTTGAGCATAAATTGAAGAAGAAGAAGAAGATTGTTGTACATCACAAAGAAATTTTCTAAAGATACTTGAAGAGACCAGCTTGGAGCCTACTTATGAAAAAAATCAATTTGCACTTGAAGACATAAAGATTTCAATTGCTGCTGTGAAGGATCAGCCATCTCATGAATTGAAGATGAGCCAGCTAGTGTCCAACAGTCAAGCCTCTGAAATACGAAAGATGAGCTTGTTCATGAACAGAAAATGAGTCTGCTTATAAAGTTACCATTTTGCACTGCATGCATATGCTCTACACGAAAATTGCTAAAAGCTGTCAGAAGTGGTTGTGAGAGATCTCAGAATTAATGCCAATAGATATTTACTGTTGTCATGCCCGTCTCCTGAGTCGCCAACTATCACGATCGTTCCCGGAGGGTGTCGCAACAGAAATGGCAGGAGAAATTGATAGAAAAATAAAGTTACCACCAATTTTTGTTTATTGGGAAAAACAATTGAAAAAACCTTTTAGAAGAAAACTAGTCTTGAAACTAAATTGAATTCGGGAGTCTATTTATACTCAGAGAATGGCAGAAACTTAATCCCACTTTACCCCTAATACATCCATCACAAGATGGTTACCCTAAATTAATTATATAAATTGTTAATAACCTTGATAATATTTAATTTACCCTTAAAAATAAAATTAAAGAAAATTAAATGATAAATTAAAACATTTATAAATTTGAACCCAAAAAAAATTCATTTATAAATTGAATAAAGAGTTAATTATTTACAAGTTTGAAAAAATATATTTAAAAATCTTGATAAATAAATAAAAAGTTTATTTAGATTGGGCTTGTCTAAAGTGCCTACGTATCCCCAAAGTGAGGAATCAAAGGGTACGTAGTTCGTCTAGAAAATGATTATGGGTTAGTAGATTTTATTAAAATAATTGATTAATTTGATATATAAAAAAATAATTATCAAAGAGCTGTAACGGTAACATTGACATTGAGATTCTTAATTTTTCTCCCGGGATTCAGGAGCCATCACAATAATATTTATCCCAATTAATTATTTTTCAAATATGATTAAAATCTTATTTTATGATTAAGGAGCCGTCACGACAACATTAATCCTAATTAATTATTTTCCTAAATCAACCAAGTTTTCACAGCTAAAATGACTCAGAGATAATAATTATGAATTTTATTTTCTTAAAATTTATTAAAATTAAGGATTATGATAGAAATAACTAAATCAAATTGAAACTCTATCTTAAGTAATCAAATGAAATATCAGGATAAAATGTTAAACACACAACCAAATAGATAGGATAAGCCAAATCAAGATATCAAGATATATCACATTAACAAATACTTAAGTTATCATAATTAATATTTATTTTAGGATTAAGGAGATATCTCGGCAACATTAATCCTAATTAATTATTTTTTCAAATCTAACAAGCTGTCACAACTAAAATGACTCAAAGATAATAATTATAAATTTTTATTTTCCCTAAAATTTATTAAAATGAAAGAATAAGTCACAACAAAGACATCCAAATCAAATTGAAATTCCATCTGAAAACAATCAAAGTTAAATGTCATGATTAAATATTGGACGCAACCAAATAAATAAGATAATATAAGATAATACAAATCAAGAGATCAAGGTACATCATATTAACGAATATTTAAATTAACTAATTAATATTTATTTTAGGATCAAAGAGCAGTCATGGTAATATTAATCCTAATAGAATTATTCACCAAGTATAATTAAAATTTAAATTTTCATTCCATGTTATAATAGATATGAAAAGGAGATAAACACATAACATTACCAATCAGCTAAGTAAATTCACAAGCACTTTTTGTTTTTATCAATTTTGTTAAATTGTTTAAAATTGCAAACCAAGCATCACAAGTCAATAATTTTTAAGGTTCAAACGTAGCATGGATCTCAATGGTCTAAAATAGTAATGCCAATTTGAGATACATACCTGCTGTAACTTTTAATGCATATTAAAATAGAAAAAAGTAGGATTAGGAAGAGACGGTCATAGTACTGTAGACTCAGAGTAATAGATCATGGCATTCAACAAATATATGGTAAACATAAAAATCATCTTACTTGTTGGTGAAAATTCTTCTCACACAATCCTCCTGCTTTTTCCCATCCTTTTTTCTAGCACTCCGAATATAGTACTTTTCTCACAGGTAACTCTCCTCTTTGTTGATTGTGTACGTGCTCTTTTTTTATGGTGTGTAGTGCTCTCTGTTCTCTTGTCGTTCTCTGATCAATTGTGTGTTTTTCTCCTTGTATGAGTGTTCTCTTCTCTCCCTTTTTTGATAATTCTGTGTAAGTGCTCCTTTATCTCTTTTTGATGTCTCTTTTTTAAATAGACCCTATTCAACTAGCTAAAAGTTATCTTAAAAGATATCATGTAATCTCCTATCTCAATTCAAATTAAATTCTTTTCCTTCTACTTCTTATCCTATCTTTTTAACTTCTTCTGATAAAATCTATCTCATCCTTAATTATTAAATATTTTTTATCACTTTCATTTTATTATTATTATTTTTTATTATTATTATCAGGACTGACACTAAATCAACTTTTTAATTAATTTTATTAAAAGGGTGAACAAAATACAGTATTTACAATTGTACAAATGAGAACAACTTGGAGACAAATTAAGGAAAAGCCTTCTACAATTGTAAAAGCTAAAAAAGGTGACAAAAACTTTTGAAAAAGGAGCTTGGGAATCTGCAACGGTCAATTGTAGAAGATCTTTATATTCCGAACTCATTTCAAAACCCCACATGTGTGAATGACCATAGAATAGTTGAGTTCTAGTGCTTCCATTGTAGAAAATTCACTATATTAAGCTAAAACTTGAATATCCACTCTGCAACAGAGTTGCTATTTGATTTGAGAGCTTGGAGAGGCTTTAGACTACTTGTTCTAGCTTGGAGATGTTAGGGTTGAAGAAAACTACTTCTATGCTAGCTTGGAGAGGCTAGGGTTGAAGAAATAACATTTGAAAATAGTGAAAAAATCTAAATTGTCTGGAGATTGGACGAAGGTTCCATTATTTAGGAGCCGAACTAGTATAAATGCTTTGTACAAACTCTTCTATCCCTTATCTTTTACATTATCTTACTTCACTGTGTGTTATTCATCCATTACATGTGTTTTAAACTCTATGTGTACAAGATTTCGTATTTTGAAATTTAAACCTATCGAAGATTAGCTTGCTTATGTTAGCATATAAGCAGTCTCATATGTGTTTTTGATCTTGCTATTTTTAAGTGTTGCAGAAAGTTTCATTTTGGACAGGACTTGATTCAACCCCCTTTCTCAAGTCCATTTGAACCATTATTAGTAACTTGTTAATTAAATCAAATGCTTTTACAAATTGAAACTCTTATAGATATCATTGGACAATTGGTCAACATGAACAAAGTTGGAGATTTTCAACAAGAAGATCTTTCTAAGACAATTTTGTTGCTAGCTAGATCTACAGGATCACAAATAAGCATCCATCTATAATCATTTATCTTAATATTTCCAGTAAGACACTCAATATATCTTTCTAACATTACAATTATCTTTTCCTCTTTATGTTAAATTCAGCAATAAAAAAATATATTGCACCCTATATGCTGACCATGCTGAAGGAGCCTTTTCTTACATCAAGCAATACATTGATCCTACCATCATTGTTATCTTCCAACTTGCAAGGATTAAATCCGAAGATGGTGATGATATTGTATATTTTATCTATGCTAGATTTTTCACTTGCAGCAAAATTTTGCAACCTTGGTATTTCCACAGGAACTAATATCTTGACAACCCCATGGAACACATCGAAAATATTATTTAATGTCATGATTCCAGAGGTTATTGAGTTCCAAAGCAGGTTGTAGTCATCCTTCTTATTTTTTAATTTTGTTGTAGTTTGTATTTTTAAAATTACTCAAAAGTTATATTATGCTTTATTTTCTTCATTATTCAATTCATCTCTTGCAATGTTTATTCCCACTGATTCCTTTGTGTCATAGGCTAAACATAAGTCAGCCTTCCTTATCATGCAAATTTGCTCAAACTTCAACACAATCAACAAGTTCTATCACCGATGACTTGCTTGATCAAACAAGTCGAAAAACTCTATCTGAAATCAAAGACTGTTGTAATGTTAGTACCTAAGTTATTCCGCCCAACAATTACACACGCACACACACACACACACACACATGGTACTATATTCATAGTAATCTAACTTTTTTTTATTCACTAGATTGGAAAGTTTGTTACAATGGCCACTGTACACAAGATGCAAACACATTTGGCTTGGTTTTACTTTGGCTGCCAAAATTGCGCAAAAAAAAGTTGTTGATGATAATGGAATGAAATTCTGCAAAGTTAAGTCTGCAAGAAATCTTGGAAAGAAGCCATGCCCAGGTATATTATGTGTTCATATATAGTCTAATTTACATTTTACTACTCATAGTTATAATGCTTTATTTTCAAATATGAATATGTTTCGTAATATCAAGTTTAGTACAGAAAATCGGAGTCAACAACAATACAACCGGAGACAGGATGTATTTCCATGTATCAGTACTAAAGGATTATATAGGACAGCAACCGGAGACAGTCCCACCACTGCCAGATGACTCTTTTGACACTCCACTTGTGCCACAGGCTATCGTTGATCAAAGGGCAGTGGAAGATCATGATACTGTCGTCACACAAGTGCTGGTAGAGTGGCAAGACAAGCCAAGGGAGGAAGCAACTTGGGAGGATTGGAACGTTCTGCAGGAGACATTTCCAGATATTGACCTTGAGGGAAAGGTCATTTTTTAACCGGGGGGCATTGATATGAATATAGCATCAACTGAGGTGCAGAACATAAGAAGGAGGAGTGAGAGGATGAAAAGTGTGCCAATTTGGTCACGTGACTACTGCAACTAATCAACCGCAGCAGTTATAACTGTAGTAATAGTATAGGGAGTATGTTCATGTATAAAAGAGTGACAGTAGCAGTAGGAAGATAAGGAGAATTTCAGATATTGATTCTGTAGGAGTCTAATCCCTGGACTCGAATGAAAGGGATAACCTTTTGCTGTAATCCATGATTCATCAGTGTTTCAGTGAAAAAACGTTCCTCATACCAGAATCTTAAAGCCATCTTTTTTTTAATTAATAACGCTGGACTTGAAAAAGAACTTTGGCTGTTCCTTATTACTCCTAAAGCTAACATCTCAGCTACTTGCTTCTCAATTTCATTCTTTTGAAAGTGAAGGTACCTATAAGGCCTCATACTCACTGGTTTGAATCCTGGCAGCAGGTGAATGCTGTGAATGACTTCTCTTGCTGGAGGTAAGCCTTTTGGTTCTTTGAACACTTCTTCACACTGCTGTAGCACTCTCTTGATATCATCAGGTAAAGATTCACTTTTTGGAACTGGCTGCTCTGCTATCAGTTGCAGTTGATAAAGGGAAGCCACTGTCTCGAACGCTATCAACTTCTGTAGGGCTTTACAGTTAATAGAGTTAACAGCTTCTGTTTTGTCTCCCTGTAGCATAATCTGCCTTCCTTCCAGACTGAATTCCATTGTAAGATTTCTATAATTGCTATGTATTGTGCCCAAGGTTTCCAACCACTGTATCCCCAATACCATGTCTGACCCATTCATCTCCAAGGTATAGCAATCAACTAGGAAGCTGTACCCCTGCACATAGACTTCTAATCCCTCCACCTAAGCTTCACTCATGTTGTACCCTACACTGCCTACAAAGACCTTAAATGGCTTTATGGGTTCCAACTGCAGAGACAACTTTCCTGCTACATTTGCTTTTATAAAATTGTGGGTACTACCAGAGTCTACTAGAATCTGAATACTCTTCCCTTTACATTTTTCTTGCAGCCTTAATGTGCTAGGCTGAAATTGTCCAGCTAATGCCTTCAGACTAATCTCTGGTGTTAAATCTATATCTGTGTTTCTTGTTAACTCCATATCCTTTTCTTCTGTTTGCTCAGCTCCCGATAAAAATTCCTCCATCTCTTTCTCCTTCAAAATAGGGAATTTCGACCTTGAAATTCTTATGCATACGAAATCTATTCTTCATATCTCCTTCCCCCTTATTGCGTTTAGTTCTTGAATCCGATTGACTTTGTTCTCCCTGTTGCGCGTGGTCCCCTGATTCTGATGCACTGTCGTCGCCCATTGATTGTCGATTCGTGGTTAAATCCTTCAACAATTCCACCATATTCTGTATTGAATTTTCGAGCACCCCCATTCTTACATCGATACTAGAAATTTTCTCTGTAACCTTCCTCTCAAGAACTTGCTGACTTCTTTGAAACTCAAGTTGTGATTTCTGCAGCTCGGCTATGGCCTCCCTACTTTCTCTTCTTGCTTCCTCAAGCCGTGCAAAACGAGTTCCTTCTTCAGCCATGGTGACTCTTCTCAATGAAAGCACCAATGTTAAGATTCTGGTATGAGGAACGTTTATTCACTGAAACAATGATGAATCATGGATTACAGGCAAAGTTTATCCCTTCATTCGAGTCCAGGGATTAGACTCCTACAGAATCAATATCTGAAATTCTCCTTATCATCCTACTGCTACTGTCACTCTTTTATACATGAACATACTCCCTATACTGTTACTACAGTTATAACTGCTGCAGTTGATTAGTTGCAGTAGTCACGTGACCAAATTGGCGCCCTTTTCATCCTCTCACTCCTCCTCCTTGTGTTTTGCACCTCAGTTGATGCTATATTCGTATCATTTAGAATCCAAGTACAAGTCCTTGACAAAATAGGAATTGCATCCTTTGTGCTATTTGATAAACTTGCAGTTAAATTACTCAATAAGATTACTGCTGAATTACTAAAGCAACTAAAGGATGTAAGTGAAATGTAGAGATTCTAACATAATCGATTTTGTAGTTACAGCCAACTTTATAATCAGTTTTTATGGTAATTAATTTGTCCAGCAAGGACGTGAAAATTCATTTCCTGATGAGCTTGACAACTTTGTCAATAAAAGCTACATTTTTTAAATTGAAGTGAGTAGCAATAAGCTTAACAACTGGGCCACATATTCAGTACTGAAAGTGTGACACAGATGATCCTATTCTCGTACAAAATTTCATTTCCTCCAGCACCACATATGAGGTATATATTTTTTAACCATTTATTATAACAAATGACATTTGCTTAGTCTATACATTATTTCTATTTTATATTATTTTTACAGCTCATATGCTTTTTTTCTTTTCCATTATTACAGTTATAATAACAACTTTATCTAATTGCAGGAATCCTTTCCAGAGGACAATCTCAGCAATGAAAAATTAATCACTTGATACCAAAAGGGTGCACCTTCCTACAATACACTATCAACTTAGTTAAATAAAATCCAATTAATAACATTTTCAAATTGATTTTTTTCCTAATATCAATATTTTTCAATGCTCACAGCATACATCCTCTGTTGTTGCTGACAATCAAGGAAAGACTTTATCCTCTTAGGACATGACACCTATGAAAAGGCAGAATGACGATCTTTCCCAAATTGAGGGCATTGCTGATATGCCGACTCCACAATTCTCAACCACAAAGCTTTTGAAGCACATCAAAACTGAGAAGCTTGACTAAATTTTTAATCAGTATTTAGAAATGTCTTAAGCACAAGGCCCTTAACCATTCTGCAATTTTAATGTTATTACTAGATACTTAACTATTTTGTGAACTTTTAGAATGGCTTTTGTAGCTTTTCTTAAACAAGCAACTATATATTTTGTATTATAAACCCAAATAATTTATATGGGATATGTAAAGTATTTCCTATCAAATCAATCATATACAATGTTGTAAAAAGTAACATAAAATATCGACAGCTGTTCGGAGTGATTCATGTTTAATTACCTTGAGAAAATACAATAGGATCTTAATTAACTGCAATATGGTTGTGTTATTTTCAATGGCTTGCATTTTGTATAATTGTCTTTACAATTTCATATTAACAAGTACTATCAGCTTAAAAGTTATCTTTAAAATAAATATTTTTCCATATTTTCATTATATTTCTTTTTTGTATAACTGCAAAATAAATTTTCTTAATTTGATGATAATCCCTGCGTATGCACGAATAATTCTGACATCAAACATGCATGTATAAATAGCAAATTTCACCCGAAAATTCAAAGCAATAATACACATGCATGCTATGTCACAATTCATAAGGTAGATTGGGTCCTAAACCATGAATCAAGGCTCTGATACCACATGTAGGATAAATCACATATCTAAGTATGCCCAGATCATAGATACATGATATTAGAATACCAATATACAAACAATAATTGCGTACTTCTTGAAGATATCTTGATTTGTGTGATGAATCCATTCAAGAAACACAAGAATGATTGTGTAACTCGTGCACTTCATGAACATAATATTTCTCTCCTTGCTCCCTCCACTAGATTATCTTATCTGATGGGTCAATAAACCGATGGCCATATATGTGATATAATCGGGCCTAAGGACCCATCATGGACCCAAGCAGTAGGGCCCTACACTTATCTAGCACATCAACAAGTTGGGCCCAAGGATCAAAACCAAATAACATATTATTTCCATTTCATTGGATCACTATATAATTATATAGATTCCATAAAATGTTAAGTTATGATTCAACCAGTTTTTGCAAACAAAATAATCAATCAATAGAAATTTAATTTATATAAAAGATTATAACATCATTAGTATTAGTAAGATGTCATTTTGATTAATATTTTAAGTTTAAAAATTGTTTGATATTTTCCTTACAATGGCTTCCGCACTTTCTTTTATGGGGTATCATGAGTCCTAATAGTTAGATCTCCCTTTTGAAGCCATTTCATACTAATTTTCGTAGAAGATATTAATGGATTTTTAAAAACATCTTCTTTCTAAACCTGTAAATAAAAAATTGTAAATAAGTAGGACTCTTTATTTGTTCTAATACATAATGCATAATTATGCTTTTTTTTTTTTACCCTTAAGATGATTAGGATACACTTTATTTGATGTACAGTTTTGTCGTCCATGGCTTTTAAAGAAAGAACTTACTTTTATTTGAAAAATATGTGTGGAGCCAATGATTTTAAGTTGTTGAGTGTAACACCCTATTTAATATAGACATTTGTTTTACGTGTTAAAAATAAATAAGCAACTAAAAAAAAATTTCAAATAATTTATTATTTAAATTATTCATTTAATGTAGGTTTACGTGTCTACTTTAATAATATAATTTATTAATTTGTTTAACTTATTTAAGCGATTACATGTCATTATTTAATTATCTTTAAAGCATAAAATTTTCGATTACGTGCCTAAAAATCTAAGATTTAATACTATTCCATAAATTTCTAATAACGAAATAAATAATTTTTTTTAATATATAAAATTTTTTTATTACATGACATTTATTACAAATTTAATTCATTTCTTTTTTTTTATTATGTGTCTAATACTTTATTAAAATTTTAGATTTAACTTCCAATCCCAATAAGCCATTTAATTTCATTTCATTCATATACCAGTGCATATAAAAATTCAATCATACGTACAATAAACATAAAACTAGTACATCAGCATTTAACATTATTTAAAACATATAACCATATATTTGTCTGTATTTTACATCAAAAGCTTACTAACATTATATTTCCACCTGCATACGGGATTATGTACATATCTACATCAAAATATACTTGGCCTCACTAGGCCATATAGGAAGGGAAATCTTAGGTTAACACACTACAAACTACATACTACATAAGTGCCACACAAACCATCTAGAGGTCACGTTCTGGACCACCAAAATGAATTGGTCCTGCTTAGGGGAGTACACTAACTCCTCATCTATAACCAGCAACAAAAATACTCTCATTTTCGATCGTCAGCAGAAGGCTCTGAAAATACCATAATTCATAAGGGTGAGAAATATAATTTCTCAGTAAGTACTCAGATATATAAAAACAGTAATTGACATTTCATAACATTTCTAGCTGTATAGCATACAAAAAACACAGTTTCATGGTTAGCCAATAATCTAGATATGGATAATAAGTGACAACTAGTCAAATCATAAACTTTCCTCTTAATTTACATGCTCACTAATCTTGAACTAGGACTTAAGCCGCTTTTAAATATTCTTTGCCTACATGGTCCCATAACTTTAACTGTTTCAATTTCAATGGTCATTGGTTTAATTAAGAATTCTCCTTGGCATAGGGCGTCGCCTAAACTAGAGTGGCCATTCCATACTGATTAGTGGATTCCACTCAACAATCCACACCTTTGGTAGACTATATCCACAAAATGGACCTAAACACATGTAGGACTTCTCATGGATTTCTTTCATGATATTTTATTAGAAGTTATTTTCTAATCTTTTCGGATCACCTCAAATTTATTTTCTTTACAAGAGGATCATATCCAAACTTAGCTTATTTCTTTCACTTTAATTAGAGTGAACATGTAATTAATTCAAATTTGAATTTAAGACACATACATAATGCTCTCATATAACATCCACTAATGAGATGAAATCTCAAAACTTATTACCTATCTTAAATTCACAACTTGCTAGCTTTGACATAGGTATTAGCCAAAGTTTTCAATAGAATATTATTTCTCCTCATTCAAGGCAAGATTTATATAACATTACACATGAAAGTTACTAATAGCTATTACTTCCGTAGTATAACTATGCACCGCACCTCAAAATGCTAGGGTGTTCCTTTCACATTTTTCACTTAAAATGCATCAAAGGAATTATAACATTTAAATTGCATTAATACCTAAATAATTCATCTAACTACCTATTCTTTGTTAACCCATATAATTTTCCCTTAACTTCTAATGTGGTCATGAGTTAACTAAGAATGCACCTTAGTTTTTTATTTCAATTTTTCTAGAGATACATGCTAGAATCACATTAAAAACCATCAAAACTCACTAACCATTAGTGATATCACATAATTCCCTTAGTAGCATCATAGGGCCGTGAGTCTCCTAGAGGTTACTAAGTTTCACATTTTTGTCATCTAAGTGTAATTTTACCTAAATTAACTTTAAAATCACCCAATTAGCTTACTAGTACCTAGTCAAACACATGATACCACCCAAAAATCCTCTTGGCCATGCAACTACATAGAGTAGCTCTTGTCCCAAAAAAATACGCAAAGATAATTAGACTTATGAAAACAACTACACATCATGAAAACGTTAAAATTATCATTCTTTATCTAAATTAAAATTATAACAAGAAAAATCACAAATATTCAATAAAAAAAACTAGCTTGGCCGTGAGCTATATGCCACCAAAAAGCATAATTTCAACAATATTCATGTATGAAACAATCCAAATCACTCTATAAAGCCCATAGCCATACATAATCATCAAGATCCACCATAGAAGAAATTATTCACTAAAAACCCTAACCATGGTATCTTAAAGAACACCATCACCCACTTAAAAGTAGGCTTGCAAGCTTCACAAAGATGGCTTATCTTGCCACATCCATAACCAAGCTAAAAACTCAAGAAAGAGGAAGTTCCAAGGATTTAGGAAGACTAACCCACCATAAAAACTATGGATTTTCAAGAGAAAAGGAGTGGATTAGAGTCCCTAACTCTTGAAGACCACTTGGTTCTTGACTTCCAAGTACTTTTGTGTTTTTCCTTCTTTTTTCTCTTTTCTTTTCTCCTTTCTTCCTCCTTGGCCATGAGCTATGGCTGCCTCTTCTCTCTCTCTTTTTTTTTTTTTTTTATCTTGTCTTGTTAGGCATCAATTGCTTGAATATTGGAAGGAAATTGAAATATGAAGAATTTGTTTGGGTTAGCAGAAATAGGTCATTAGGGTAGCTAGAGATGTTTGTATGAGAAAGACAATTGGTTAATCATATATAACATCGCAAAGAATAATTCTGCTTAGTGTAATCTAGCTTCCCAATGCATAAAAGCCCACTATCGAATCAAGTGGAAAATGACATATAGAAATTGAACGTGCGAATACCAAAAAAAATGACGTGCGAATACAAAAAAAAAAAAAAAAGCGTCCAATTGTATATTTGGACTTCATAATCAGAATATCTCAATTTCCTTCCTCATAAAGGTGACAAAACCTGAAAGCATTCAAGTTTTAGACCAGACAAATATATTTGCACTGAATTTTGGTGCAAGTTCATGCGTTGAATTGGACAACGTAGGAATTTAGGATATTAAATATCAACTCAAAAAATTATTTTTCTTGCTTACCTTAATATATTTCAATTTCTATTTTTATTTGCAAAAAATAAATAAGCTCATGATTTTTTAAGTGACATGTTTTAATTTTTCCTCATGGGGGGTAATATAATTAATAAGGAAAAATTCAAATTTATAAATGTACATATGTCAAAATTAAATTGTGAATGAAAAAAAATGGGTATATATATGCTCCATGTAGGGCAAGCAGTTTGATTCTCAAATTTGTTAAGAGGAAGCCAAATTTCAGGTAACCAAGAGGCATCATGATTGTTTATGTTATTACGAGGTATCATGAAATTGTGATTATGAAGAGATAATTAACTATTATTCCATGAGGGAAAAAATAAGGATGGAGACATGCATGAAAATTTTTCTTTAGATTTTTACCTTTTGATTACATGTTATGTTTTTTTTTAGGTAACCTATAAAAGTTTTGGCTGGTCATTATCACTAGGTTGAAAGATAAAAATAAATTCATAAAAGAGTGGTAGAAATAAGGGTGTGGGTGGGTTCACAATGAATTTGAGTGGGGGTGAAGATCTTTTTTCAAGGCATTATATTCTTAATTTGTCTTGTCTCAGTGAGGGGGGCCTCAACTAGTTTTTTTCATTATTATTATAACTCTGCTTTTGTGTATTATATTATGTTTCTTCTGGAAGGATGTCCTGATTTGAAGCCATATGTCTTCTATGTTGCCAGGTTGATAATCCTCACAGCTGCCCCTCCTACCCCCCTCCCCCCCCACCCCTATTTTTTTTTGTTTCATTTTCCCTTGTTTGAAATAGATGGACAATGCAAGAGACTTCTCTGAAATCCACACAATGATCTTTGGATGTTTCGATCACTTTGCACGCGACAAACATATCTTGTTCAACAATGTATCATAAACCCCATGACAAGGTTGTGAAGGGAGGTGTGCGTGTTGGGTGCACGGCCATTTAGTTATTGTCGGCTATGTCCTCATGATTGAAGTGCCTGCTTGTGATTGTGGCTGATATATATTTGCTTTCTCATCATATATGCAGGGAGTAGAGGTTTTGATCGAAACTACTTGCTTTAAACAATCTACACATGCAACTAATTAATCCATATGTACTAGCAAGAGGGTTTACAATTTTGATCGAGGCAAGTCTTAATTAGTAGGCATTAAAATTTTTAAATTACGATTGTGATCACATTGTGACTGTTGCAGACTGATACAATCTATAATTATAGTGTATTATAGTTGTGGTAACCGTCACGATAAAAATGTTACGGTTATATCAGGTGATACGATTTGTAATTTAAAACCCTAATAAGCATAAGATAATGATAATTTGCTTTTTATGAAAGTGTAGATAATGACAGAAGTTAATATTCATGAAGGAATGTTAACTTCATTAATTAATTATATTTACCAAGGTCACAAACTTAAAAATTATAAAGCTCTACTTTTAATTTTTGTTTCATACAAAGTAAAACACTTACGTGTCCTTTTTCCTGTTGCCGTGCTATACACTGATAGTAGCTAGCACTGTATGTAATAGTTCAAACACTTTAGAGCCTCCCTATTAAACATTGTTTCCTTTAGGATGGATCTTCATAGAACATTAGGGCCCTACTTTCTCGCTGATTGTTGTTCTTCCTCAGCACACCCACATAAATGAAAAGAAATAATTTAATTATTTGCTTGGGGTATGTTAGATGGTGCTGGAAATTAATGCAGCAATGGTTGTTATCCAATAACATAAAAAGCACAGAATAAGAAAAAATAGTAGATATTCATCAAGAAGACCAATTAATGGAATTCCGGTAAGATTCTTGTTTCCCTTTTATTCTGTGGAGGGGTATTAGGAATAAGGGTGGCAAATTGGATAAGTGATGCACCTCAATGCCAGCAAACAATAGTGAGGGCCGGTGTATAAAAATGATGAAAATAACTACACAGGCACAAAAAGTTTGGAAGATAAGCTTAGGATTGATTTCTTCTCCCCCCTTTAACGGAGATATGCCAAATAGAAAGAGACAGATATATATATTAGAATTCCAGTGAATTCCTTGGAAATGTTAATTTGTCACTTGTGTGTTAACAAAAGTTAGCCTCCACTCGGAGCTTTTCCAACTATGGTTGGCTTTTGGTCTCTACTTGGTTATATCCCTAATATTGCTTTACATTAATTTCATGATTCCTGGCCATAATTCTCTTCTCTCTCTCTCTCTCCCTTTTTCTATCTGTGTCACTGTAACACATACAGATCGACACACACAACTCAGGGACAGAGCAGGGCTAGATTCCTTTATTCTTCCCAACGAGGAAAGAAAAAAAAGAAAAAAAAAAGTAAGAAATGAGGTATTGAAAGAGTGCTGAAGATGAGCATTATCTAGTCGGACAGGGGGGCGTGGGCTGTTTTAACCTTTATTTTATTTTATTTTATTTTATTTTCTCTTCTCTTTTTCTCTTCTTTTCATCCCTTTTTTCTTTATCTTTTTGGTATTGTGATGTGAACCCTTTTGCGAGAAGATGACCTTTTAGTCTCCATGTGCCTCTCCATCGCCTTCAAGCCATGATAGTGGCAGGATCATCTCACATGAAAGACAAACACCCTAAAAGTATGGGCTTATGCTCACCCACAGGTGCATGGAAACCTCCCGAGATGAGCATCACGTCGCTGACACGTAGTCTTGACACCCGGGTCGTGCTGCATGGATCATGACACGACAGCAGATGCATGGAGCTTCCATGCTTGCTTGGATCTCAAAGCATTTTTGGAAAGTAAAACAAACAAAAAGTGACGAAAAAGAAGTTATAAGTGGTAACATGTCACACACAATGGAAAGAATAAAGATAACGAAGGTGTTATTTACAACACAAAAGCTTCCATGAATTGACGTATGCTTTGCAGGGAAGGATCTAAAGGTTCCATGAAATTGTTGTGCTGTGTGTAAATTTTTAGGTGTGTTAAATTTTTTGATCTGGTAAAGTTATCTAATTTGTGAGGGAAAAGTTTGGCCAACAAACCCTAATCATCGATTTGGGGACCCTCCTTAATTTTTGGGCATCTTCTTTTGATCCACCACCCTCTCCCACAGAATTTTCTCTGGCAAGTTGAATAGTTATAGCTCAAGAAACAAACCATGTGAGTGGGGAAGACCTATCTTTAAATCCAAAAAGAGCAGTTTGCTTGTGGTAGTCCAAAAGTCAAAGCATCAAATCCAAAAGATCAAAAAAGTCCCCTCCTTTTATAAAAGAAACCAATGTTCAATTTATACATGGTAGCCTTCGTTTTGCTTATACAGTAAAAAAAAAAGAAGATGAAATTCCCCTGTCATGCACGCCACTCTTTGTAGATATATACGCAGGACCTTTCATCATCTTTCGGTTACTCTTCAAAAAATTCCTTTTTGGTATCATTAAAAAGCTATATATATATATATATATAATTTTAAATGTCTCACCAAACTGTATTGGTATACTTATCATATTACGAACATTTATTTATCTATTAGTTATTTTGTTAAAATTTATCCTTGCCCTTAAGATTTTCTAATTGGAATTTACCTTTTTTAAAAAAAATGATATTGGAATTTACCTCTTATGTATTAAATATAATTTAGTAAAACTTATAAGGACAATATATCTATATTTCAAATTTTAATTTAATAAAATTTTAAAAATATTATAGTGATTTATAAGTTTGTATAAATTATTCCATATTTTGGAGGAGGGATCGATATGGAAGTAGTACACATCTAAGCATGACCAAAAGATGAAAAGAAAACGATATTGAACCCTCTATCTGGATATATAGTTCACAAGTTTTGCTTTTATTTGTTAGGTTTCCGCCTTGGACTGCAACGTTTATTCAGAGATTATTATAGCCATATATTCAGTTAGTTAAGCCAGTAGCCATATTGTGGATGTATTTAGAAGGAAAAACGCACTTCCATGTCGCCTGAAATTGCTAGTTAGTGCATGGCACAATGCTTGGAATCGGGTCATCATCTTAATTTTTAATCAATGCTTCTATATATATAGAAAGTAATATAACTAATTCAGTTTAATTTTGAAACAGTTCTTAAGATATATTTTCAAATACAGATTCTAGATAAATTCATTAGGCAGAAAAAGGCATTCACGTTAAACGAAGCCATTTTCCTACAAAGTGATTTAATTAAAATATTTGAATTAGAACTAGTTTACTTATTCAGCTAATATGTTGTAACGGGATAAAGACCAAAGAGTTTCTGAACGTATGAAATTCTATTTATCTTTCTCCTTTTCTTGGCTAATCATAATAATGATACTGTTATTATCCACTTAATGGTTTTTTGGTCTTAATAATCCACTTGATTAGACAGTGGTTGTTTACTAGATTTATCTGAAATTATTTGATCTGGTACAGGGTTGTGATGCTCTCCACGGTTCCATTGGCATGGGGCTCTTGGGCCAGTAATCCATAAAGTTCGTTAGTCATCTTTGTTATTTGGGCTCTGTTCAACAAAAGCTTGCCAAGTGGATCTGCTGACTTTCTCGTTCTAGGCCCAATCTCCCACCTCAACCAGAGGAAGGGCCCATACCTAGCCTTTTCAAACCCATAATCAGTGTCCTAGAGTTTTAACATTAGTTTCAAGTTTTAATCACTTTGTTTACCCAAAAAAAAATAAAGTTTTAATCAATTTAATTGTTGTCTCCATGACGTATGAAGTAGAGGCACAAACTAGTCAACTACGAGATCTGAGCTTATGAAGATCATTTGAAAACTTTTCTAGAATCTTGATTTTTCTTATGATCTTTTGTAATTTGCAGGAAGCCAGCAACAAGCAAGTAGCAACTATTTGCAACTACGGTGCCAAAAAACTCATCTGACTCCTAGAAATTGCCACCATTACTCCTACAGTCAATCAGGTTTCCATAATGCGATTGCCCAAGTAATCCATTTACTTTGGTCATTGCAATCATAATGCTGACAATACTCTCATGAACTCATGCTAAAATATGGTTTTAGGTAGAAATGAATCCATCGCGGCAGCAAGAGAATGAGTTCTGCAAGCAGCAGAAGGGAATTCATGTTATTAGTGCTTGGTCACCTATGGGAACTTATTGTTAGAGATGCAAAATCATTCATGTATCTTCATCTAACAATCTAAATTTTTGAGATAGTTAATTCATGACACTTACAAGATATCTTATGATTCAGGTACAGTCATGGAGAACCCAATCCTTCAAGACATTGCTAATGCAAAGAGGAAGACCATACCTCAGGTAATTGAAAAATAATGAGCAAGAAAAAACAACTAGTTACGCATCAACTGTGACTTCCAATTACGACCATATGTCCATTTAAATTGAAAGTATAGTCATTTTATAAGATAATTATTTTTAAAGACCAGAACAAAATAGTTAAATTTCTCAACATGATAATCAAAATTTGTGTTCTTCATTGCACTATTCTGCCTTTAAAAAAGTACACACTTACGGGAGGCAGGAGAATTTGGATATATAGTGGGAAGTTGTTTTTACCTTTGGTCTTTAGGGGGGAGAGGGAGTTCGAACTGCATCCCACACCCTTTTCTAGGAATGCAGGATACGACTGAACCATTGCTGAAGTGCCCAAGTGGAAGTTATGTATAAATCACATGGCTACCATCCTCTTTC
>NSJW01000024.1:0-68352 GCA_019955255.1 Castanospermum australe
CAGCATCACACGGTCAACCAGCTAGGATAAGGTCATCTTTTGGTGACAACCTTTCGCACTTGACCAACCTACCCCAAACCTATTTGAAAGCTTCTTGTTAAGGCAGTAGCCATACTTTTCCAAGACAGTTGACAGCAAGATTGGTCACTAGCCCTTGGACCTTTCTAGAACGAACAAAGGAATCCACAGGAGGCTTGTTGCGTACTATGTTTGGTTGAAGTATGGTAGTGAGGTCATATTTAATAATTATAACAATCAGTATCCTTGGTAGAGTTCAGCCATCTTCTTTGTTTATATTTTTTAACTATATTCAGCTGTGATTCAGCAACCTTTCCCAGAAGCATGAACTTTGCCAAATATTATTGACAAGTCTATCAAATAAGGAGAATGGACTTATAATCCATTGCATTCTGGAAATTCTAGAAGCTCAAACAAAACATATAAAACAACGTTATATATGGCTTGTGTTTATGTTAACATTAAAATATGACAATTTTAAATAACAATATATATTGTAGTGCGTGACCAAACCTAACATAAGTATTCCACACTTCATCACTATCCATGAATTCTTCTTCTGTGATCCAACTAATTCACTCTTGTTGATTATTATGCCCTATATGATACTCATTTCTTTAGCCTTCAAGGCTAACTCAATATGAGGTTTGACCCTAATACTAGCATTGGGAATTTTTAGCTAAAGTTTCTCTCTATTTGTTTCAAGGTTCCTGCTTGAATGTTCCAGGCATCACACTCTTTCTTGGCCACTGCTCTTCTAAGCATTTCAATCAAGGCAAGTTCCTCATTTTTTTTCCCCATGAGTTACGCCCCTTTTAGGCTTAACCTGTGAGCTTGTAGGTTCCATACCTATCAAATTATTTAATGAGGCACAATAATAACCAATTTTGATTAAGCTTGACCAAAATATGCATGTCGTAATGTTTCCTCACCTAACATCTTTAGGAAAATAGGACACATTCAAAAATAAATGTGTCTGTTTGTAGATGAAGTATAAATAAAGTTATCATCAATTAAATAAGAAAACAAATAAAACAAACTAGTAAATATAAAAATTCCTAAAGATGGTACTAAATAAATTAATGATTCAAGTGCATTTTTTTGTCTCGAAACATTAAGGTTTTCAAATACAAAAATATTAAAAATTCGTTACAATATAAACCAGGTGGGTTGCAACCCGGAATGCATATAAAGACAATAAAAATCATCTAAGGTCCTTATGGCCAACCATTCAGTTTAGACATCTCATTAGCTTAACTATTCTCTCCGAGTAGACCAAGCATTACTAGCCTCAATTCTTTGTATGTGATGTTGTGTTCCTTCATTGATTTTGACATTGGGAGCGTTTTCAAACTATTCTTCTATTGGATCCATTGGCATCTCTCTTTCAATCAAATTATATAGGAGGACAACAAGCGTATAATTTTTTTTAACTTGAGTTAATAGAGATAAAATGAAGGACTTCTAAGAATTGCCATCGAATCTTACATACAAGCCAAACGTGTTTTCAAGTACATTCATTGCTTGCTGATGTTGTCCAGTTGATACTTCTTAAGGTGTTGCTAAGGGCACACTCTGTCTCCATTCATTTAAATGATATAGATTCCTTATAAGTGTGCAAGAAACCCTTCCCCATTCATGTATCCAGCATCCACAAGTAATAATGCCCTATTGCACCAAAACATACCATTCAATTTTAATTTCTATCTTACATAGCATAACTAAACAATTGTCATTAAATTTTGACGTTAGCTTACCATTGGAACTTTAAACCATTTCTCTAAAAGTAGCATCACGCAATACCCTATAAATCTTAGGCAGACCCTTCCCATCCTGGCATACATATATGAATTCACGTCTCTTGAACATACCCTAACACATTGTAGCTAATTTCTCCCTTCCTAGTTTTATCAACTTGGTTCCATCTATCGAAACTTGGTTTATCAACTTCAGTAACATTCACTCTAATGTAAGTTCCATCTAATGCTCCAAGACAAATCTAGCAATAATAGAGACAAAAAAAAAAAAATTACAACTGTATCATATCAAAGAACAACCAAATCACTAATTATGCAACATAGTAATAATAATAATACCTTAAATAATTTCCACCTATCATCAATGGTATCCTCAAGTAAATAGGAGTTGGGTCTCAAGGAAGATTCTTGTAGTCTTAAAATAGAATTTAACACTAAATTAAAAATATCTACTTACAATCTCTCCATAACGTTGAAATTTGAAACCTAACAACTCAGTTCTTAGCATGATGGGCCAAGATGTGAAGAAACACATCAATTTTTCCTCTATTGCTACCATAACCATCCTCTTTCAACCTACCTTGGGTACGACAAACTCACAAAGGATATGAAATGTTCTCCTATTGATCCGTAATTGCTCAATACATGTAACATCATCACTTAACAACCTTCATAGGCACTCCTCCCAAATGTTAACTCTACCATGGACTGTGGTATAAATCTACACGTATTAGAAAGTCTATGACCAGCAGCACACACAAACAAATAAGACATAGTACACACTATGAGCATATCCAAGAAAGCTTCTTCCAAAATCAAATATCAGGTCACTTCCTCAAATAAACTCATTTGGATCACTCACCACTTAGTTGGATCCATAATCACCTTAAACATCAAACACAAAATTCAAAAACAAATTGTTATTGCAATTAATAATGCATAATCACATTCTTTATGAACAAATATACACATATATTGATAAATAAGTAATAACTAATAAATACTAAATAAGATATTAAATAAACTCTAATACAGCTTAAAAAATAATGGAGTCCATTGACTAAATAAATTACTTAATTGAAACAAATAGCATTTACCGCAATAACTATGTGCAGAGCTTAAAAGCTTTTTTAGTGCTTTTATTGGGTTCTATAAACTTCAATAGGAGTTAAGTCTAAACATGTTTTTAATGAATAAAACTAGACAATGACTTAAACTGATCATGTCTCATTGAAAGTAGGTGTGATAGACACCCTGCAACGACTAAGGTGTATTTTGAAAAGAAATATAAAAAGAAGGCAGCAAAGGATAACAGAGCAATGTGCATCAACAAGGCAACGTGCAAGATAAATGTGCTGCAGCTAACTAATTGTACATGTGGGTGGGGGAGAGAATTGGAGGGAATTGTATCTATTAGTGACAGGGCAGAATATATACAAAGTGATGAAAATAGGTAGTCAGGAAAGAAGTGTGAGGAACTTGGGAGGGAGAAGTTCATGCACTCTCGATTAACTTGACGACCGTCTTTCTGTTTCAGTTGTAATTTCATTTTTACAGCCCACTGTTCTGTTATCACTTTGATATTAGGTCATGAGAAGAGATATACTTGTATTGATTTCCATTTTTATCTTAGTTTCTAGTCTAATTCTTAAACTGGTATCAAAAGCTCCCAATCTGGGAATTGTGAGATGGTGAACACGAGAATCGAGGCACGGATCAAAGCTCTAGAGAGAGGGATGAGTGGGTTAGCGGATTTGAGAGGAGGAACTTGCAAGGCTGAGGCTTGAAACCTAAGAGGAAAGGAGGTTTAGGAAGCAAGGAGAAGAGAGATGAGGAGGTCCAGGAAATGAGACACAAGATGAATGAAGAGCTCCAACAAGAGCAAGGAGATTCCTTCAAGGATGAACACCGGATTCTATATTGAGGAGAAATAGATCAATTTGGGGATGAGAGGACACAAACAGGGGCCTTTGGCACTCCATTGCACTTTCCAGGCTAACAATCGAGCTCAAAAACTGGAGGTACCATGTTTTTCTGGCAAAGATGCGTATAGGTGGCTGAGCAAAGTTAAACAATACTTCTGCATCAACTCGATGGTGGACACAAGAAGCTCTAGGCGGTGATGCTAGCATTGGAAGGATGAGTGCTCAACTGGTGTCAATGGTGGGAAGCCAAACCACCATATCACCTAGGCGAGGTTCAGAAGAGGCAGTAGTCCAAAGGTTTCAGCCAGCCATGGCCAGAAATCCATACAATTGTTGTTAGCCTTTGGCAAATCAATGACGTGGGAATTTTTGCGAAAAGTTTGAACTCATCTTTGGGCTACTTAGGCACGCAGATGAAGAGGTGTAGAGGGGGGTGTTTTTGATGGACTGAAGGAAAACATCAGGGTTGAATTGAAGCTGCACCGACTAGACTCATTGACGGAGCTCATGAATAAAGCTTAACTGATAGAGGAAAAAAATTGGGCTTGTGGGAAGGGGGCCCAAGTGGAGGAAAAACATATGGCCTTAGTTATAAGACCAATCAGCCTACCAAGACTACTTTGGTGGATATGGACTCAAAGCCCAATAATGAAGCATCTAAAAGGGCACTATAGCAACTATTGATATTACTAAGACTAACTCCCAGAATACTGCAGGGGAGAAATGTGCTGGGAAGGGGGCTGGCAATAGCAGAAGAGAGGGATACAAAAGGCTATTAGATGCAAAGCTTCAAGATAAAATGAAAAAAAGGGTTATGTCTTAGATGTAATGAGAAATTTAGTCCTGAGTATGTCTGTAAATTCAAACAATTCCATCTTTTACTCTTAGAGTCCGATAAAGGAGAGGGAGTTAATCTTGATGAAGGGAATAAACAAAATGAAGAAAGTGAAAAAGCTTTAAAACTTTCCATGAACAGCATCATGGGAATGACTTCAAAAAAATCTCTCAAGTTATAGGGAGTCATTGAGGGAAAGGAAGTGGTAGTGTTGGTGGACTGTGGGGCATCCAATAATTTTATTACTAAGGGGATTGTACAGGAACTTAATCTTCCAGTCATGAAAACTCCTGAGTATTGGGTGGAAGTGGAGGATGGGCATAAGGTGAGGAGTAAGCGAGTCTGTAAAGGAGTGGCATTACAATTGCAAGGAATGGAGGTTATTCAAGACTTCTACTTGTTTAAGTTAGGGGGAGCTGACATTATGTTGGGTATGGACTAGCTAGAGAGTCTTGGTGAAATTAGAGCTAATTTCAAGGAATTGACATTGAAGATTGAGGTTGGGCAGACTTGGGTGACAATCAGAGGTGAACCTTCTTTATGCAAGTCCCCTACATCCTTGAAAGCTATGATGAAAGTTCTACAAAATGAAGGTGAGGTCTACTATATTGAGTGCAAAGGAATAGCTTCAGAATTGTAGTAAGAAGAAGTGTGTTAGGCTGAATTGGAAGCTGTATTTGATGAGTTCAAGAATCTATTCCAAGAATCACAAGGGCTACCACCTGCAAGGAGACATGACAATGCAATTGTTTTGAAAAAATGAGCTCAGATTCCAAATTTGAGACCTTATAGGTACTCTTACTACCAGAAAACTGAAATTGAGAAGATAGTTGATGAAATCAGACCTAGTAATAGTCTTTATTCTAGCCCAATTATCTTAGTCAAAAAGAAAGATGGAGGATGGAGGTTTTGTGTGGATTATAGGGCTTTAAACAAAGTAACTATACAGGATAAATTTCCAATTCCCATCAAAGATGAATTACTGGATGAGTTAGGTAGGGCAACTGTATTTTCTAAAATTGATTTGAAATTGGGCTATCACCAAATTAGGATGAAAACTGAAGATGTTCCAAAAACAGCATTTAGAACTCATGAAAGGCATTATGAGTTCGTTGTAATGCCTTTTGAATTAACCAATGCTCCTTCCAAATTCCAATCTCTTATGAATGAGGTGCTTAGGCCCTACTTAAAGAAGTTTGTGCTGGTGTTTTTTGATGTTATTCTTATCTACAGCAGGGATAAATAGTCTCATGTTACCCATTTAAAGCTAGTGTTGCAACTATTGAAGGAACATAGGTTGTTTGTGAATAAGAAAAAATGTAATTTCGGCCAGCAGCAATTGGAATACTTGGGGCACTTGATTTCAGCAGCGAGAGTAGCTGCTGACCTAAGAAAGTGGAGGTTATGAAGAATTGACCCATGCCCACTGATGTCAAAGGCTTAAGAGGTTTTTTAGGCCTCATAGGGTACTATAGAAAATTCATGAAGAACTATGGGAAGAAAGTCAAGCCCTTGACTACACAATTGAAGAAAGATAACTTTGCTTAGGGACAAGAGGCTTAGCATACTTTTGAGTTATTAAAATCAACTATGACTTCCATTCCAGTGCTAGTTGTACCTAATTTCACTAAACCTTTTGTTGTGGAAACTGATGCTTCTAGAAAGGGGATAGGGGTTGTTTTGATGCAGGAGGGCAAACCAATTGCTTACATAAGCCAGGGGTTATCGGACAGGGCTTAATCTAAATCTGTGTATGAAAGAGAGTTGATGGTAATAGTCTTTGCTGTCTAGAAATGGCGGCATTATCTCATAGGTCGCCACTTTATCATTCATACGGATCAGAGGACTTGAGATTCCTTGTAACATCCCCATTTAAATGAAAATAAATTTTTTACTTTTTTAAAGTAGTTTTATTCATGCTATTATTTAATATTAATAAGTATATTATTTAATTGTTAATATTTTATTTTAGCATTTAAATAGAAAATGACAGTGAAAATTACATAAGGAGAACTAAAAAAAATAGTTGAATTATATGAAGAAATAATGAAAACTACACAGTGGCAATTTGATAATTATGGTGTTTCACTTGAGGGTATTTTTTGTCCAGTGAAATATTTAAACACATAAATTAGCCAAATTTATTTTATAAATTTTTAATAATTTTTTAAGTATTTATAAAAATTAAATAGGAGAAATTATCATACTTTAACTTAGATAAAAATTTATTATTTAAAAAAGATTTACATAAATAAAAATATAATTGGTATAAAATGACTAATAAATACTCAAATGAGTGCCCAATTTTAATTATATAGGAGAAATAATCACTGCTGGCTAGATTAATTAAGTCAATTATTATTTTATGTTTTTATTTAGTTCTTATCTAACTAATCTAGTTACAAATCAACCAAGGATTTGGATTTTTAGAATTTATAAAATTTATTTAATAATATAAAACTAATAAAAACAGAGCCCAAAATTCCCACTGTGTTCCAACCCCTCAACCAAGCAAGATAAATAGGAGAAAAAGAAAAAAAAAGGAAATAAGGGAGAGAGGGAGGTCACAGCTAGGAGCGGAAGGAAGGAGAAGAGAAGGAGAAAAAAGAAAAGAAAGAAAACAAGCCAGGACCCTTTCAGAGTAGCAACTCCATGAGGTTGGGAATTCAAATCCAACTTTTTCTCTTTCAAACCATGGTTTCATGGTAGTTTATAACTTAAAATTATACTAGTTCCTCCCTCTAGAAGTTTGAGAGTATCAATAGATGATTTTGAGTGTGGTGAGCCATTTAGGTTAAGATTCTAACCCTAGATTCAAGTGAAAAACCCAAGATCTCCAAGTTGACATACTGAAGGTCTTGTTTTAGAAAATGGTTAGGATGTGAATTTGAGTATTTTTGTATGGTTAGGAGCTTAATTGGGTATTCTGGAGTCTTCTTGGTACATGGAACATGGTGGAATTCACTTGGAATAGCACATTTTGGCTCCCCTAGCTCACGACCACTCTAGGATTCTAGGGGGAAGTTTGGTTGATTTTTATTGTAATTGTGTAATCTTATTGGAATTGTGGTATAATTATTTTTATGAATATTTCTTACTTGTTGGAATGAAAAATTCATGAGTGGTTATGTGTGTATGGCACCCACAGCCTTGTGTGGGAACTTGGGAGTTTGGATGAGCAAGTTACTTGGATATGTTTCCTTAAGTAAATAATGAGAGTTTGATGATTTTATGGTGTGATTTCATAATATGGTGTTGATTTAAGAATAGATAATCTGTATTAGTGATGTTTGTTTTCTCACTTGGTTTTGATTATGTGAGAAATTCTAGTGAAAGTTATGTGATCTAAGTGTTAGATAGTCATTTCAAAGTATTTCATGAGGAGAGGAATAGGTGTTTTGTTAGAAAAGTAGAGTTTGAGACTCCAGTGCATATTTCACTAAGTTAGACTTATGTCAGTGAAACTGAGATGTTGATGCCTTAAGAAGTCCTCTCTCAATATGTTACATGCTTACTTTAATTAAAGAGAAAGAATGAGCAAAGCTTGGATGTGATCCTCTAGAGAAAGAAAATGAATTTGAGGTGATCTATAAAGATTAGAAAAGAGTTTCTAATAAAATGTCATGGAAAAAGTCCATGAGAAGTCTTACATATGTCTAAGTCCATTTTATGGACAGGTCCACCAGAGGTGTGGATAGTGGAGTGGAATCCACTAGTGCACGTGGAGTGGTCACTCTAGTTTAAGGGACGCCCTATGACAAAGGAGAATTCTTAACCTGTTAAAGTTAGGACCATGTAAGCAAAGAGGAAATTTAAAAGGAGCCCTAGTTTAAGTTTCGTGAGCATGTAACATAGAGAAAAAGTTTCAGGAAATGATAAATGTTAACTATTATGCATATTTGAGATTATTAACTAACCATAGAACTATGTTTTCTGTACTTGTTAAAGCTAAAAATGCTATGGGAATTACATTCTTTTAATATTTTTACGTATTTGAGTATATATACTGAGAATTTATTTCTCATTCCTATAAACTGTGGTATTTTTAGAGCTTCCAGCAGCTAATTAAAGATGAGAATTTACATTTCATTGTTCATCGATACTAGCTGGTAGTTTCCTTTCTGAGGAACCAGATTATTTTTGCTGTTGCGTGTGGTAGTGATTAGTAGACTAGATAGGATTATCTTGGAGTGTAGTATGCATATGTAGGATATTAACTCTAATGTACTTTTCCTGCATGACCAAATGAGGCCAGTAGTTCTCTTTGATATACTTATGTGTATAAGCTGACATGCAGAAAAATGTGCCAGGCTAATAATCTTTTAGGTGTATAGTGGTGAATAGTTATATACAGATTAGAAATCTCATGTATGTATGATAGTGTACGATTTTTGTTTATGATGTAAATGATGGTCATGGGATCTAGTTATGTGAAACGTCACCTAATAGCTTAGTTTGATATATATTTTTTATAGCAGATAACATGCAATTAAGTATATTTATAGGTTATGGTGTTATTTTTATTCCGTAAGTAATATTTTATGATTCAGAATTAAATTCTGGATATTTCAATACATGACTTATAATTTATTTCCTTAGAAAGAATTTAATATGGGCACGTGATCACTAAAATAATGTATTAAATTAATTTAAAATTTTTATTCACATTATATTCACATAATTTTATTTTAATAATATATTTAAACTAAATTCAACATTAATTTAATTTAATTAAATTTAATAATAAATTTTAACATGTAACACAATACCTATCCTAGGTAGGGTGTTGCAATTTTGGTATCAGAGCAATTAGTCCAGGTGCATTGAGTTAGCCGTGACTTTTAAGGATCATGTAGTCTATATGGATATTTGAGTGTTTAAGATTTTATTTTGCTTATGTTATGCTATCTCTGTATAGAGGTTGTATATTTCTAGCCACTAGATAAGTGATATTGAGACTGATCAACTCAATATGATCTTTCTATATGTATAGAAAATTATGCCACCACCAAGACATAATCTAGTACCTTCTAGAGATAAGGGAATGATAGCGGCCCTAAGAGAAATAACAAACACACAATGAGAGAACAGACAGTTGCTACTAGCAAGGTGTTGCAACATCTGCAAGAGTACCTGAATAGAAACAACAATAGAATTGGGAATCGGAATGGGAATGGAAACGGAGACCCAGATAGGGATGCTCCAACTGGAAACCCATAATTTCACGATCTTTTGGAATTTTGGAAGGCTAAACTACCAGCTTTTAGGGGAGAGTATGACCCAATAGTTACAAAAGGATGGTTGAGGCAGTTAGAGAAAAGTTTTAAGGTGATGGATTTTACTGATGCTCAAAAGGTAACGTACGTCACATATATGTTAGAAGGAAAGGTAGAGTTATGGTGGCATGGGGCTAGAGCTTTGCTTGAAGCTCAGGGTGCACAGATTTCCTAGGAGGTATTTCATAATATTTTCCTAGATAAGTATTTTCCTGCCAATGTAAAAAATAAAAAAAAATACAGAATTTATTCAGTTAGAGTGTTATTTATATATTCTTTATAGCAAATAACACACAATTGAGTATATTTACAGGTTAGAGTGCTATTTTTATTCCGTGAGTAATATTTTATGATTCAGAATTAAATTCTAGATTTTTCAATATTTGACCTATAATTTATTTCCTTAGAAAGAATTTAATATAGACACGTGATCACTATAATAATGTATTAATTAATTTAAAATTTTTATTCACCTTATATTCACATAATTTTATTTTTAATAAATTAAACTAAATTCAACATTGATTTAAATTAATTAAATTTAATAATAAATTTTAACACGTAACATAATGCCTATGCTAGGTGGGGTGTTACATTCCTCACTGATCAGAGGTTGCTTAGGGAAGAACAACACAAATAGATATCAAAATTGATTGGTTTTGTCTTCGAAATTCACTACAAATCATGGGTCGATAATAGAGTAGCTGATACCTAATCACAAAGAATGTATTATTCTGCTCTTTCAACATTCCAATTTACTGGTTTTTGATATTTAATAAAAGAGGTGCAGGCTGATACCAAATTAAGAAGCATCATGTAGGAGGTTATGTCACAATTTGTTTCTCATCCAGGATTTCAGGTGAAAGGAGGTAATCTCTTTTTATAAGGAGCGGCTGGTAATACCCAAGACATCTTCCAAGATTCCTATGATTCTAAAGGAGTTCCATGATTCAACCACTAGGGGTCACTTGGGTTGTTTCAGAACCTATAAAAGAATTTCTAGTTGCTCTATTGGGAAGGAATGAAGAAAGATATCAAACAATATGTGGCTGACTGTTCCACTTGCCAAAGAAACAAATATGAAACTTTGTCTCTTGCAGATTTATTGCAACCTTTGCCCATACCCACCCAAACATGTTCAGATATCTCCATGGATTTCATTGGAGGATTGCCTAAGGCTCAAGGAATGGATACTATATTGGTGGTGGCAGATAGATTAACAAGATATGCTCACTTCATTCCAATTTCTCATCCTTTCACAACAAAAGAGATAGCTGAGATCTTTACTAAAGAGAAAGTCAAGCTTCATGGCTTTCCCACTTCTATAATATCTGATAGAGACCGAGTTTTTCTCAATCATTTTTGGATGGAATTGTTCAAAAAGCAAGCACAAAGCTGAAGTCTGGCTCCTCTTATCACCCTCAATCGGATGGTCAAACGAAGGTGGTGAATTGGTGTTTGGAGACTTACCTACGCTGCCTTAAAGGAACCAAGCCCCAACAATGGCCTAAATGGCTAGGGTGGGCTAAATTTTGGTACCACTCCAATTATAATATTTCTTCTAAAAGGAGACATTGGTCCATCTTACTAAAAAGAGACATTGGTCCATCTTCAGTAAAGGAGGTGAAGAAGCTTTTGGCTGACTAAAATCATGTGTTGGATGAGCTTCACAATAACTTAATGCAGGCTCAAAACCGAATGAAAATTCAAGCAAACAAGCATAGGCGAGAAGCAACTTATCAACTTGGTGATTTTATCTATGTAAAGATTTAGCCCTACAAACTGAAGTTGTTGGCTCACATAATCAACCAAAAACTCGGTCCTAGGTATTATGAACCCTACCATATCATCAAAAAGTTGGCCCAGTAGCCTACAAACTTCAGTTGCTTGAGAATAGTCGCATTCATCTGGTGTTTCACGTTTCTTTACTTAAGAAGTCAGTTTCCTCATTAGAAGTCAGTCAGCCACTACCCCATTTTCTCACTGAAGATCTGGAGTTACAAGTTCAACCAACTGCTATCTTAGATGTTCGTATGAATGCAGAGGATGCTATGGAGGTTTTGATCCAATGGCAGGACTTACCAACTTTTGAGAGCTCTTGGGAGTTAGCAGACCATATCCAGCAGCACTTCCCTCACTTTCACCTTGAGGACAAGGTAAAACTTTTGGGGGAGAGTATTGATAGACACCCTCCAACGACTAAGGAGTATTTTAGAAAGAAATATAAAAAGAAAGGTAGCAAAGGACAACAGAGCAATGTGCATCAGCAAGGCAACATGCAAGATAATGTGACTGTGGCTAACTAATTGTACACATGGGTTGGGGGAGAGAATTGAAAGGAATTGTAATCTGTTAGTGATAGGGAAGTATATATAGGAAGTGAGCAAAATAGGTGGAGTCAGGAAAGAAGTGTGAGGGAACTTGGGAGGGAGAGGTTCAGCACTCTCGAATTAGCCTGAGGACTATCTTTCTGTTTCAGTTGTAATTTCCTTTTTATAGCCCCACTGTTCTGGTATCATTTCGATATCAAATCAGGAGAGGAAATATACTTTTGTTGATTTCCATATTTATCTGAGTTTCTAGTCCATTTCTTACAAGGTGCTCCTAAGTCCCACTAGGTGCTTGTTAGTTTTATATTAGCATTGCAAATTTTAAGACTTTCACCTAAATTTAATCCAAATGTGTTCAACAGTCATCAAATTTTCATGACCTCCACCAAAGTTGCCATGGCCATCAAGATGAGTTAAAGGTATATTCAATCCTTTGTATATAAGATTTTACCAAATTAATGAGTATTGTTGAGGAAAGCCAAATCATTCCAAGGGAAAACTTTGATTGCAAACCATAGGGAATAATGGCAGCAGTAGAATCTTTACCAGCTCATGTCTGTAATATCACTAGTGGTTGTTAGGCCTTAACTTTTTTTTTTGTTTTTGTAATTGAGAGGGCCTACTTTTAGCATGTGCATAGTTGTGCATTGTTAAAACCAATAAAGCAAAAGACAGTTCTAGTACATCTACAGGATCATCTCGGTAGCCACATTGATTTTGTGCTTCCATATATATAACTTGGCCATCCATAGTCCGTAAATATATATACATACACAACTAGGCACTTAATGGAGTGGTCCTGCTTGGAGTAACCAAATGTAGTGGCCAATTTAGTCCAAATCCAAAATCTAAGATAATCTTACTATGATTTTGATATAACACAAGACAATTTTAATATACCATGTTTAGGTCTCGTTTTTCAAGAAAGAACCGTAAAAGTTGTCTTTTCGTCTTTTTTTTTTTTTTTTGGTGCAAGGTTGGATGAGAGAAGAATGATAAATGTTTGGGAATTAAAAACCTACAAAAACTAAATTCGAGACCAGTTAAAATAAACAAGATTTCTGTAGGTTCCAACCATTGAAGACCGTGTAACTCAGGCCTTGTGGACAAGCCCATCCTCAGCAAATCAAAACCAACTAGAGCATCTAGTACCAAATAAAAACCTAAACTGTAAAGCTACGGTAAAGAGCCAACAACGTTGGAAGGAAATACTTGAAGCCCAAAATCTTCAGTGTCTGAACTTGCTTACCAAGTTACCCACGGTAGGATTGAAAGAGATTGAGAGAGATGGAGGAGAGTATAACATACCCACAACAGGAGATGACAATATCTGGTAGAGTTGGCACAGCAACACGCATCAGGAGAACCAACGATTTTTGGAGTTAGGGATAGAAAAAGTTAATGTAAAGAAGGAAGTGAAATGTTTTTCATTATTAGCTGATTTCTTTTTAGGTCTTATCAGGGAGTGGAAGAGAGTAATAGGATAAAAAAGTTTGACCTGATTTAACTATACCATCAATTATACCAAATACCTGATAAAACTTGATAGTATTTACTTATACTATTAGGTCTTTCTTATACAATACACCGAACACAGCCTTAGTGTTACCTGAAAGTCCGAAACCCTTATGCGGACTAACGTAAGCTGCTGCTAAAAATAGCCAAATGTCTGATTATAGCCATAGCTGGAGCTGGCCGGTGGTAACACTTTACTGCCTTGGTACAAGCTCTACAGCATTCATCCAGAGGAGGGGCACATATGCTAAGAGGACGTCATTATGGCAGAAGTGTGCAAAGCTCATCACGATTTATCCACAATCCCAGAAGGCTAGGACATGTATAATTTCATAAAAAAGCTGGAAGCAAATAACTCAGAAACACTCTTTACAAAATATTTGCTTATCAAGGGATTACAACCTCACTCCAATCTAAATAGACCCAACAATTTCCTCAAATACATTATTACATTTGTAGGTGACCACTAATTCGTGGGCACCCCTTCCTCATATTTTTCCTCTAAGGACCATTTGATGGCCTGAACACAGCATAACCATTGACACCACTTGCAATATTTGAGTAATCTGGATAGTACGAGTAACCATCATTGTGTGTGTTTCTCATGTCTAGATACGACAGACTGGAACCAGCAACCTGCCATTGGTTTTGAATCAACCCATCTACCTGACCATTTACGTACGGCAGCGTACTCAACGGCGGAATATAATCCCTCAGTGAATCAAAATGCCCGCCAGATGAGCTATACCCTCCTTGAAACCCATGATCATGGTAACTTCGTGATCTCTCAAACCTGCACGAACTGGTCAAGGACCCCAAATCATCATCTGTACCCAAGTCTGGGGGAAAAGTGAACTGCCGATTTAGTAACTGTGGTCCATTATTCAGAGACTCGAAGACTGAACTTCCCTTGGTTGTTTTCCCAACACCATGTTCATCATCTAGCAGGTCATTTATGATATCAAGGTGTGGGAACTCATCCGCCAACAACCCTTGGTTCTGACGCCCGGATGTGCAGGCCAGGAACTCCGTTGGCATGCTGCCCATAGATCTACTGTGTAGTGGCCTGTACAAGTCATGGTTTTGAACATCATTAAGCCTGGAAGGTGGATCATAGTGCATGCTTCTGCTGGCTTCACTTTGAGAACTCTCGATCCACTGAGGCCCGGGCCCATTCTGTAAAACATCCCGTGTAATCATGCCAAAGGAGACACCAGTCTGGCCAGTATTAGAGTCCATTCTGTCAGAGCCCTGGGATAAGAATATTGGTGATGATACCAAGGAAGATGGTTGAGAATAGCCTGGCAATGGGTTTACTCCGGAACTTGAGGAGCTGGAATGAGAGAGACTGGCAGCAGTTAAGGCAACAGGGTTCCCCATTATCGCATTTCTGTAGGACTGAGGAACATAACTATGAGTAGCAGGTGATGGATCAGGACCCAACCGGCCAGCTGCACTCACTGAACGTGCAAGTGGGGGAGCCGTTTGAACCATAGATACGACAGGAGCGGTTGGCCTGGGACCAGGAACTAAAGGAGCACTAGAAGGCCTTGACATCATAGGCACTTGTGCTACAGATCTTTCAATTGGTCTTGCAGTTGAAGTCTTCTGGATCTCAGCTTTGGACACAATTGTTACTTGTGATGCAGAACTGAAAGGTGAAGATGCATCTTTATCAGTCTGTTGGGAGCCACTTGAAGATGTTTTCCTGACATGAACAGAATCTACAGTAGCACTAGTCTGGTGTTCTGACTTCATTTGCACAGGTGAGGGAATGTTTCTTGGAGGACTTCTAGGTGAGGATGGTACTGCTGATGTCTTCTCTTTCTGTAGGCGTTCAATGTCAACAGGTCTCTCTATGTCAACTTGGTCTTTTATGGTCTGTTTCTTTTGTAGTGAAAGAACTTCCTCTTCCTATCAATTGGAAAAGCAAATGCCAATGGAAATCAGGATCAAGTTGTAATAGCCTAGACAGAGAGAGAGGCTTCAATATAAAATTAAGTATGTAAAAAATTTATTGAAATCAGATAGCAAGTTTAAAAGAAAAAGCAGTCAAAGGACATCTTCAAAATCAAACATCAAATCACCCATAAATTTTACTGCCATTCCAACTCTAATCTCCCACCATCTTCAAGGAAAAGAAAGTCCAGATCCCTTTGCTTCATAAATAGGATTTTGGAGCAAATCTTTACTTAGGCTGTGCCTAAAGCATAGGTTATAAGGAATGAAAAGACTTAGAAAAGCACAAAAGTATAATTAAGAAGCAATTATAATTTTCACATCAATGTAGCTAATACGAATCATAGAAGACTGGATGGCAGGATTTAAAAATGAAATCACTTTCGCATAGTAGGAGATGGAAACAACATGAAAAAGATGGACAGCTTTTTCCCATGATTACTTCAATTCCCATGCATACTGATCTAAATAGGTATATTGAAACACCAACAATTTGTCGTGAGTCTTGCAAATTCAAATTATTTTCGTCTCATTTGCAGATGGAAAAGAAATAAGGAAAAACAAGGTGTTCTGTCATATCTCCTTTAAGAGCCTTAAAATTGTATGTCTTTTGAAATTATTCTAAATGAGCAAACTACTCTTGCTGTTCCTTGATAGTGAAAAAGAAACAGGAAAATATTATTAGAGAATCTAAGATAAGAAGGCAACACTTAGAAACTTGAGAAAGGAAGAGTATAAACAAAAATCATGAATGAATAAGCTTGAGAAGATTAACATTTTATAATAATTTGACAAGTATTCCCAACAAAGGCGGAAGTGAGACCACCTTTTGGACAACTTGCTTCTCGACCCACTTTAACCGATCCTGCAAGGAGAGAACAGCACCCTCAGACTCAGATTCCCCAACTTTACCACTTCCAGACTCATCGTTAATATCCCCAGCATCTGCTACAGAACCAGATGGCTGAGTATCCATTTCATTTGTCCAACTACCCCC
This sequence comes from Castanospermum australe, assembly GCA_019955255.1. NCBI lineage: Eukaryota > Viridiplantae > Streptophyta > Magnoliopsida > Fabales > Fabaceae > Castanospermum > Castanospermum australe. The sequence goes on from NSJW01000024.1 coordinate 16,613, forward strand.
ATCACATGCTGCTTTACCTCGGTTCTTACCTCTACAGATTAAACGTGCCAAATCAAATTAACACACATAACCCGTCATTGATATCCATCCACACTATAGAAACACCAAGCTATATACTTACCTGCTAGGTGACTTTTGGACTTTGTAATTTGAAATAGAGTTCCCCTTGCAGGGGTCATTCATGAAAGGCAAGGAATCAGTTGAACATGTTGAAGAACTATCATCCATCATTGAACTGCTCCTTTTCTCAGCCATTCCATTTTGTACGGATGAAAGACTGTTACTAGCCTCAGTTGGATGATGAACTTCTGATGCATCGGTATCCCAATTAACAGGACTAGCATCTCTATCTTCTGAATCAGGCTGAAGCACTTCAGTAACACCGTCCAGAGAGTCAGACACATCAGAAACATCTTCCAAGGCATCAGGCTTTTCAGACAGAGTATGAACTTCCTCCATGTTAGAATCCTTCTTCTCATCAACAGCATTGTCTTCTTGGTGCTTGTCATGTAGAGCCACAGTAGGCCTCTCCTCCCTCCCTCTATCCTTTCCTTTCCGATTGTTCCGTTTTTGTTTGGCCTGTAGCGACAAGAAAATATTATCTCTCAGCAAGTAAAAGGAAAATTCAACCAACAACTCTCACCAACCCCATCAACATGATATCCTTTAGTCATCACAACAATGGTGGGCATGCCAAAGGAAAAGGGAATGTCAAGAAAACAGCTTGGAAGAATTAGAGTTTACAAATTGCTGGCAAAAACATTTCCAATTCAGGAAACATTAGCTAGAAGAGTGGTTTACGGGTTAGCCACTTAGCCATCTACTGACTAAATGAACCACTCATTTGGTTAGTTCTTCCTAAAGTAGAAATAAAAAATTGTCAGAAATTCCAAAATTGTAATTATCCCAAGCATCTTTCCTTCCCGTCAACATTTTTATATAAAAATAGGTAATGAAGCAAAAAGTCAATAGAAAGTATCAGAAGAACATATTGCATAGGATGTTGAAGGAGGGGCACCTTATAAGGCTTCTCTGCTCAAGTGGGCCCAGTAAGCCCATGGGACAGTCAATCAGCAGCTTGGTTTTCCTCATTACTGTGTCATTTTATGTCCTTAGTCTATGCCTTACATTTTATTTGAAGTGCTACCCACTAGAGTTCTAACATTTTAAGTAATTTAAAAAGTCATGTGACTAGCCATTGACATTTTGAAGAACTTGGATGGCTGTGCTTTAACTAAGTCTTATAAGGATGGTTAGATCGCCAGAGTTATTAGGGGATTTCTATAAAAGGCCCATAGTAGATATTGTAATCAGTTTTTAGGTTAACAAGACTACAGATCTGAAGCTTTCTCTATGGTTCTTGATCCAGAGTTTCATTGTTCCACTTCAATCTCCTACCTTTCTTAACTATTCACCTACTGTTCTGCTTTTATTACTACTTCTGCTGCATCAGATATCGACATAAAGTAATTTATGGGAAGGCAAGACTGTTGAAGAAGAAAGGGTCTTAAACATGCACATGAAACATAAATATAGGCACATCATGTAAGGCATGGTAGTAGCTATCACTGCGGCTTGGGATTCAATATGCAAACTCACTAGCCATAGTAGCTATTCATATATCAGAAATTAGACGACTTCTTCAATACACTGTTCAAAATCATGGTTATCAAATTGTGAATCGAATCGCAAATCAGAAGGCCTATTTTCTGAATTGTAATCGAAATGTATCATCAGTTAATAAAAATAACATAAAACACATTTCTTTACATAATACAATATTAAAAACATCTAGATATTAACATTTTAAAGTTAAATAACTCATGTTTCATAGTATTTCAATACAACAGAATAATAGAAGGGAAGGTTAGCCAATTTTGAAGAGGATCTTCGATGGCCTGTGTCTTTTTGTTTGCAACCTCTTTTGCTGGTAAATTATTTTTTATTTTTTCTCTCTGCTGCTGTGTTGTGTGTGCTGTGAGTGTACAATGGGTCAGAAAATAGAGTCTGGGGGGAAGCAGCACCATCGATTTCAAAAAACATAGAAGGAATAGGGATGGGTTTTCTAAATATGAGTGGGGAGGAGAGTTTTCCGCACTTTCCCTCCAGATCCTTAAAAAAAATTCAAAAAAAAAAATGTAAAACCAAGGTTTTTTCTATCCTGGTCGTGCAAGATCCATCCTGGATCTTCGCGCGACCCGGCAATTCTGTCCACGATTCAAGTGTCAAACGAAACACCATGCAATTTGCATGGGTGGGCTTCAGAATTGCATGTATTGTATCGCAATTCATGCAATTCCGACTACCATGTTAAAAAATAGTCATACATTGGCAGCATTTTACCAAGTATAGCTACCTGATATTTTGTTTATCTCGTAATAGTTGTCATCTACAATGCATGATCTGTAGTGAAATTTATGAGAATGATTTAATCTTGCCTCTCTATTGACTTTTAACATCACAATATTAACTAAAAATGTCAGTCAGTTGCATTTCAATCTCACAGATAATCAAGTAAAAACCCAATTTGATAACAACAAAACCAGACAATACAGTAGCATCTGCAAAATCAACTTTCGCACCACTGAAGATCCCTTGACAATGCAATTCAATGTGTGCCATACCTGTTTTTTCTTTGACTTCTTTTCCCTCTCATTCACTCCACGTTTTGCTTTCTGCTCACTTTCAGCTTGCCATGCCGCCTCTTCTTCACGGATGAGCTCTTCTTGTCTCTTCAAAGCAACAGCTTCCTGGTAGGCAACCTCAATTTTATTGCTGCACCCATGAAGTAAATAATTAGGATATCCTAATCCATGCACATCCTACAAATAGTCAATACATAATACATACCAACAACCAACAATCAAGACTTATCCCATTATGAGAGTCAGATACAGGGATCAACCAACGCCATTTGGCTCTATCAAAAACCAAATTTTCAATAAATCATACACGTAAAAAATACCAATAAAAAGAATGAGCAGTACAGATGTTGTAAAACAAAAGTTATGCCACTTTTTACTTCCCACATAGTTTATATATATCTGAGACCTAAATTCGGGATCTTCTCAATCTTTCCATTTCCCCCATAATTTCAATTATCTATTGAGATAGCAATATCACAAACAATAGGAAGTTCATGCTCATTTATACAGGGGAAACATGTCTTCTCAATAAGGGAGTGAATAATAATGAATATTTTGATTTGCAATATGCCTGATTGGCAAGCAAAAAGTTGAAGAAACTCAAAAACCAAGTCTGTTGAAGCAACACTTCAGACTAAGCTAATTTCTAAGCACTAAAACTTGCTGTGTAAGTATTAAACAAGTATGGTAGATAAAAAAAGAGGCAATAATATGCCAATATACACTAAACACCACTTTAACATTCCAGCATTACTTTCACATCCAATTAGCCTTGTGTCAACCTAGGAGAACTACTTAAATATTAACTCTGGATGGCATATCCTTAACATGGATCCTTCATTCGGAAGACATTCACCACTGGCGAGATATGATACCTTGCGGAGCATGCAGAACATCACACCTCTGACACTGTGTATCACAGTAGATAGCAGGGGACTAAAATCCTAAATCAACTGGCTAAGTGTTTCCAAAAGTAACAATGTACATGCCACTTTCAAAAACCAGCTTAATACTTATGAAAGAAATCCATGAAATAAATATGCACACCTTATTCCATCTGTATAAGGGTTCTCAAACTCATCAAAACATAGGTCCCTACACAAAGCCACACCATACTCCTAAAAACAGATATGACTAGTAATGATGTGGCAAAAGGAAACCATAAATCGACCAGTACTTATGGTCATATTTAAAATTACAAATGCATTATACTATCAAGTTTGCATGACCTAAAGCAATGAAGCAGGAATCAGTAAAGCATTTCAATGCAAGACCTTACCAAGTTTCTCTCATACGCAAATGGTCAAGATTAAATATGTTGACTAATATGGCTAATAGGTTTTTGGATGCTCCAAGAAGACCATTATATATCACCCATACACACCAAGACAGGTGCAAAATATCTGCACACAGTTTTCAAAATTTAGTTTTAGATCATAGGATCACATAATCCTACAATCCAAACTCATGCAAAACAATTTTGTGGATTCATGGTGGGACAGCAAAGTGAGGTCATAAGATTGGTTGATTTGCAGTAGGATTGCAAGATCCTGCTGATCCTAAATAGTAGGCTTATGCAGAGGATTTTGAATTTGTGAGGGCCTTTTAAATTCCTGGGTCAGCATTAGGAAGAAAACAATCATAGATCTAGCACAAACTTAATTAACTAAGCAGTTCTGAGACCTTGGAATTGTGGAAGATTTCCTTTGGCATTTTCACTGCTGAAAACTAGGGGGCACAGATACCAATTATCAGCTCTCTCCAATATTATTTTACATAGGAGGTAGGATTTTATATTCCTCAGTTTGATACTTGGAACCCCCATGACCAACAGTGGGTAAAACTTCAAACTTGACAACCTTGGATCTGCATTTCAATCGTCAAAAAGCATCCCCTCTCCAAATCAGGATACCAAATTAAGCACTCCTTATATATTATGAAGTCAACAACTCATACAGAAAGCAACACAGAGCCCAGGTCCTAAAAGAATTTATGAAAACTTATTCACTTTTGTATAGATAATGATATTGTACTACAAGCTCAAGGCTAAACTTCCAAGGACGGAACGACCCCAAAGCTATAATTGCAGAGCCACTTGAGACTATTGGCTACCAAGCTACTGCTAGCTACATATCATCTTATATTGTCTCACATGGTAATTCAATTAAGTCAAATACCACGTCCACGTCCCATTCTATATATCAAAAACATAGTTGTCAAATCGTGAATCGAATTGCGAATTGGAAGGCCTATTTTCCGAATCATGAATCGAAACGTATCGTGAATCATAAGATTCATGATCAATTATTAAAAATAGCATAAAATACATTTTTCACATAATGAAGCATTAAAAACAATTAGATATTAGTATTTTAAATCAAATAACTCATTATATAGCTAACAAATTTGAAATCTATACTTCAAAATACATCAAATAAAAAAGAATTAGAAAAATGACTGCATAGGTTCTGCCTCTCCAAAAAAAATTTAAAAAAAAAAAACGACAAAACATATTACCATTTTCTAACACACTAAGCAACAATATAGAGGAGAGTCAGCAAACAGTGAGACATCAAATTAAAAAAAGATACCAGCAGCAACATGCAAACAGAGAGGCAGAAAGTTGGGGACCAGCACACCAGAAAACTCTCACTTCTCACTGCAGACCAGAAGGTTAAGGACCAATAGACCAGAAAACTCTCGCTTCTTGCTTCTCACTGCAGACCAATTGTGGTGGAAGCTCTTGTTTTTCATAAACAAAGAGGGATAATGAGATTTTCCATAAACAAAGAGGAAATAGGGGTGGGGTTTTCTAAATAAGAGTGAGGAGGGATGTTCACGGCAGTTTCCCTTCAATTTCTAAAAGAATTTGCCCCAAAGAAAAAGGATTTTTAGGGTTTTTCAACCCGGGTCACGCAGATCCGACCAGGATCTTTACGCAACCTGGCTGCCTCCGCATTGCCAGAATCGTAGCCAAAATTGCGATTCCTGCTATTCCGCCACGATTCCAGCGATTCCAGCCACGATTCCGGCGCAAAAACGAGACGTCGTGCAATTTGCATTGGTTGGCTGCAGAATCGCATCGGATCGCCTGATTCGTATCACGATTCTTGCAATTCCAAGTTTCCAACTACACTGATCACAAATTCCAAACTCAGTATAGCTCATAAGCAAGAGTACACACTTAAGCTTCAGAGTGTTATGTCATCTAATGGAAACAAGGTTGTCAATAGATAAACTTGTAATTGGTAATCCCTTATTTCTCACTAACTATGAAAGATCATGCCCTTACTAGATAAGAACAATTTCTGTAATATGTAAATGAAACTTTTGTAAAGAGTCTTTTTCACGCTACTATAAACTGCACAGTTTGAATAGACTTTCTTATTTGTAATTGACTATAAGCTTCAAGTAAGTTTCCAAAAGGGAAGCACATGGAATTCTGAAATAAACAAACATGAAACACAACTTTGCAATTTGCAAAGGATGGCCAAGGAAAATGGCTAGACATCTGAAATCACATAGGAGCCATGCCAAGTACTGACAACCTCTTATTAATTGCACAACATCATAGTTGACTGATAAGAATTAGAGGAGTCTAATTCCAAATGATTATTACTAACAAACAACATCCAGACATGAAGGAGCACTCTAAAAATTCAGGAGGTAGTACGAACTAAAATCAAGAGTATATAACCAAGCAGTTAAGCTAGGAAACTTGAAATGTCCAGAACTAATTGCAAAAACTGTTGCATATACTACCTGAATATATGGGCAAGGACAAATATTTCCAAAGTCCTGCGGCCCAATTCTGTGAGACGCCTTTCATCACGCTCTATAGAATCTTTATTGAAGTCCTCCCCAGAGTTTCCATCCTGCAAAAACAGGTGAAACTGGTTTCTTAGCAATCAAAAGAATTCAAAAAGTATAAAGGCAAAAGGTGCCACATCCATACCCATCCTTGCTCTTATATTGCCCAGGTTACTAAAGATATTATTCTAGAGGTAACATATCTCCACAACTCTAATTAGGCTAAACTTGTTTCTTTTTAACTATATGTTAATTATTAAGCTTATACTGTCCATAATATCAATAAGCTAATATATCTACAGAAATATTGGTAGAAAAAAGCAGTATGAACTCTTCCTAATGCAAATCAAAAAGGAAATAATTTAGTTAATGGTCTAGTAAATAGTAAATCTCCATCATCAAGCATATGGAAAATTTTACATTAGCGGGCTGGAGAATCAATTCCTGAAGCCAAAATCGATTTTCCTCAAAATGTAGAATGGTAGATATTTAGCTTTAGGCAGAAATTGTGTTTGCACTAATACAAAAGCATTTCATGGGTTCAACTTAGACGAAACCTAGCTCCCTGTGTTGGAAAAAATGGGCTTTAGGAGTCAATGACATAAATATCCCTATTAATTTTGAACAATAACAAAATTATCGTATCATCATCATTTATTATTAATTTCATTTAAATTAAATAACTTTCATAACAATTCATGTAATTTAACACAAAAGGTGAATTTCCTTCGTAATACCCAATCAAATTCTTCCAAAAACAATTCTTGCAAAATTGTTTTTCTTCAAACTACGAAATTTCAAAGCAAGCCAAGACACATGCATAATCATTCAGAAATGAAGGCACAAAAGCCATGCCAAGAAATATGAAATAGAAGAGGAAACAACCCAACCAACAACCCACACATAACCTGAAGAACACAATAGGTTTGAATTAGTATGACCAGCTGATGCAGCAGTAATTGACTAAAATCACTATTAACATACAGTAGTTCAGAATATAGAAGCAGAGTTTTCTACTTTCTCTGGTTTCAACAAGAAGACATGACTGTGTTTCATCCATTCCTTTATTCACTAAAAATCTCTTGCACTAATACCAGTTTCAATGCGCTTACCCTATATCACCAGCTATCAACATAATTCCCCAGTTACATTTTACCAACATAATTCTGTATCTTACCTTGATACGATTTTGAGGACCCTTCTCATCTTTTGGAGGCAGTGGCTCTATAGCAGCCCTCTCAAGTAGCAGTAAAACATCATCCACCAGTACAAACATATCTTTCTCAACACGAACAATTGGTGCTGGCATTTCTTCAGTATCCAACAATTTTACCCTACCTTTCTTGCACTTAGTATGGCCTTCAAGAGCCTTCAATCCACTATACAAGGAGTCCATTACCAAAGTAGAAGTCACTTCTTTCTCTATAAAGAAGTGTTTTACAACTACTTTCAAAATTACATCTGTCTTCTCCCTAGACATGCGGCGCCTAGAAGTTTGGTCAATTTCCCGCCAGAAAGCAAAGAAGCTGCAAACATTGCAAATTACCATTTGATCAACCAATAAAATCAGACACAACTTAAAAATCTGACATAAACGGCAATGAAAATCCTAATACATTATTAAAGAGGACAAACAGTTTACATTCCAATAAAATAAAAATATCAAGACAGACTAAATTTCATATAGGATATAATATACATCTCAAAATACATATACATACAAACAGGCATAGATTACATGAAGTTGGCTACAATACATCAAACCATGGTCACTGACCAGATTAAACTAAATTATCCATCCCTCTTCTGTAATCTTTTCTTTCCTTCCCATTGCCCAATATGCCTAACATTTTTCACTTTTCAGGATTGAAGGGAAATTAAGTTAACTCAATAATGATTTTTCAGCTCAAGTATTAAATTATTAATATTGATCTAAGATTTTTAAAAGATATAATTTAATGATCTTGACTTTTATTAGGTGACACTTTGGAGAAAGATAAGAATTACAGAATACATCGTGAGACAATTCAGATTACACATATATGTCAAAAGATGGACACTTTAAAAGGAGGGCATAAAATACCTGGACCACCTAGCTTTATCCTCTATCAAGTTCCCAAGCTTGCTTCTTCTCTCCTCCACAAAACGCCGGCAAATTTGTTCTACATTTGTCAAATATACCCTAACAAGTTCTCTTCTGTACTGACAATCAAGGCATCGAAAAGGCCTGTCTGCCTTCTCCCTATGCATCAGAAACAAACAAATAGGATCACATCTGAATCAAAAGCTCCAAGGAAAATTGCAAAGAAATTATCCAATCTGATAGCAACACAAGTTTCAAAAGGGAACAAGTTAAGAACAAAAGCCAGTTCATTGAAAAACTAGAAGACAGGATAAGCTCACAAGTCACAAAATGACAGATAACCAACGATCTATGGTCAATGCACCTTGTACTTCTGTTTGCTGCTGTTAGGCAAACCACCTATCACTAAGGTGTACAATAGCAAGGAAGGGAATAGCAGCGGGGAATTACAGGCTGTTGTGAGTAGTGTGCGAGGGAAATGTGATCAGCACATGTGTGCGACGGAAATGTGATCAGCATATGGTGAAGGTGGATTGTAACAACCTGTTCACATGGCAGGTGGGGCAGGAGACTGATTTGGGTAGTGTAGGCAAAATTGTGAAGATTGGAAAGGGAGGAAGCAAGCCCCTCGAATTGCTTGCAGTGTCTCTACATTTTCCTTTCTGTTTTGAGTGTTTTCTTTTGTGTTCTTGTACCAAATCCCCATTTGAGACTGGTATTCTCTCAATATCAGTAACAGAGAAGGGATTCTAGAAGTGTTTCCTTCAATAAAAGTGTGCACTGTTTACTGGTTCCCATCAATTTCCATTTATTATGGAATATAAAGCCATATATAATCTAATAATTATTTATTAATCTCAAGATGACCATGGAAAAAAATGTTCTTAACTCCTTCCTAAATTGCTTTGTTTTTTCTATTTAATTTCAATTTTCAACAACATTCATGATTTGCTTTATATTTGATTTCTTTTTTCTTAACCTGAACAAAATAGTGCAGGCCAAAAGTATTCAGCATATTCAATCATTTTAGCAAATCCTATTTTTCAACATAGCCAACATAACCGATCCACACAAATACACAACACATTATTTCAAAACCAAGGCAGACCATAGACATGACAGAATGAAGCACTCAATAAAATAGCAATTGATCACATGAAGAGGCGAAACCAATTTAAAAGAGAAAAGTGGTACATTTGAAGCTCATGAATACTTCAACTAGTGAAAATAAAACAATCTAGAACTGAATATAGCAAACAGCCATCATTGGCACCACAATTTATTATTGATAATACAAGAATTCTAACAGAACCAAAATGATTCATAATTGACACAATTCTGAAACAAATTTTCCAAATATATGAATTATTAACACTTAAGAGTTCACATAGTGAGCAAGATGAGGAACATCTCTTGATTCCCCTATGATTCTACCCTGAGAACCAAATAAGAAAAGTTGTGATGAATATCACAATTTCTGTTTAATGAAGTGCAAAATGGTGAAGGAAGCATAGAAATTCAGTGAACATAAAATGAGACTTTAGAGCATTGGAATAGGTTTTAGGCATGGGCAGTCATGAGGCTTTGTTGCACAAACTGCAGGTAAAAAATGCCAAAGAGGAGTAACGCTGTACAGACACATAGAAAGTAGCTATCTCCGCCTTTAGTAGATGAAATTTATATTTGTAAGATAAAAACTTTGGTGGATCTGGAACATGATCATGGAAGATATTGCAGGGTTGCCAAATGACAAAAATGGAAACCAAGGTTTACAACCTCAGCGGTAACTGCTGCAATAATGGCATGTACTTGTTTAGACCCAACTTCAGCTAAAAGTTAGAAGTTGGCCTCATAGGAATAATATTATTTCTTGCTGGCTCTCAGATCTTCTATAAAAGATAATGAAAAGGGCCAATCACTCTAGTTGACTTGCAGAACATTCATATTTTCTTCTTTCTAGGTAAGTAAACAAAATGAAGTTGAAACAATGTGGACAATAACCTAAATGACTAGTACAACAGCATATAAGATGGTGTGTGAATATTTAAAAGATTATAAACAAAATAAATTAAGCATAGAATACCTGATGACCTGAACTTGAGCTTTTATTATAAGATTGTCAGATGTGTCAACGAAGCCATCATAAACCTTCGAAAGTTCCATAAACTTTTTCCATCCCCAGTCATGCTCCTTCTTCCAAAATCGATGCAATGTATCTGGAAAACTCAAGTACAAGTAACTCAATAAAGCTGAAGAAAAATAGAAAACTCCAGTAATTAAGCCAATAATTAACCAACAGACCAGAATATTTCGATTTCTTCGGGTCTTTATTGACAACAGCTATTGTAAATTGTGCAAAATGACTCCATCCTGTATCAATCCCCCAAAAGAAAAAAAGAAGAAACACCAAATATTATGGGACCAATAGTTGCAAATAAAACTAGCAATCATCAATGAAATCTGAAAAAATTTAAGGACTGAACCTGGAAGAAGTTTGTCATGATTAGCTACACACAGAAACAGAGAGAGATGATTGCAAACATCACATCCTTGTGGATAAATTAAAATATACCTGCCATGCCATAACAAAGGATGATTAGGTCAAAATCTAAAAACTAACAAGTGCAGCAAGTTTCAAGTCATACAAACTGTCTCAGCAAACCAAATGCTACTGTTAGAAGAATGTACCAACTCTACATCGCAGGCATGAATTCTATGATCACTTTCTTACACTCCTGACAAAGGACAAACCTTTCACTTTCATGAGTGGAACAAACAAAGTATCTTTCCCTTGTATGACAAATTAGTATATGATACAGTCACAAATTCCTTCATATATATCTCAAAATTGAAGATTATTGGCAAGACCTATGTAATATTGTAATCCTCTAACCATTATTTCTCTCCTGAAATTGGGACATTTCATAGACAAATTACAACAGTACACAAGAAATTTTGTCAAGACTTAAGATACATCACATCCATGATAGACTGAAGCCATAATGGTCTGTTTGGATACCATATATTAATTCGTATGCATATGTTGCATGCTAAACTTACATTTGTGCAGCCAGAAAGAAGGGGAAAAGGAGGAAAACTGAGAGAACGGGAACAAGGAGAAGAGAGAAAAAAAAAATAACAACTTCACATAACACCCATTGTTATTAAGCAAAACAAAAAGGAGAAAATTATTATATGCTTTTATAGCAAAATTGTACCAGAATTATATTTCAAAATTCACCATAAATTAATCATAATCAGGCTGCACTAATGCAGCAGCAGATTACACATGCATAACAACAAGCTCCCACATACATATTCATATAAAGGTGTAAATTAAAATGATACATAGCAGCTTGGATAGTTGAGCTCTAAAGCACACAAAAAGCCATGTAAGACAAATAAGTTTATCGAACTGATACCATTTGTAGCCGCCAACCTCAAATGCATTACTACGAAGTTCCCTTTTGGTAATCTGAGAAAATTTTTCTATCTTCCATGTATATTTTCCATATAACTCGGAAGGTTTTGGTCCTGTAAAGAGAAAAACAAATTAGATTTTGAACAGTTCTTTATGGAAAATTTTGACTTTTAGCAATTACATACATCAATCATTCACAATTCGCAACAGATATATTATACATATTAGGCAAAGACTACAAAACTTGGTCCTTAAGAATTGGGTTATCAAAGTTTTTGGACTGCATTTCCTTCCAATACATGCAATTAGTGCACACTGAAAACACAAAGAAAATCAATCAGGAAGCAATCATATTGAGATGGCAACAAGAACCATGCAAAAATTATGCCTGCCTCTGCGGGTACAGCAGAGGTAAGGAGTGACACAGAAGCCAGATTATCAAGGTGATAAATCTGAAATTTCCAACAAGTATGCCTAAGATGAACAAAGGCAAATGAATTGCAAATAAAAATTAGTTATGATGAAAACAAATGATTATGCATACACTGTAACTACATATGAAAATGAAACAAGTTTCACCTATATAATGCAAAAATGCATAATATTCAAAGCAAGTTTGTGAAACAGTATCATGAATCATTTTTCATCAAAATTATATTGTTGAAGTTGGGCTTACTACACCTCAGTGTGGCAATTTCCTTATTTGACTAAGCACATTCCTCATATAATAAGCCAATTGTCTAGTCACAAGAGACAAGTTCCCACTGAACTCTCCCCACCCCTGCCCTACAAATGGTGCTTCTCTGGCAGTTGCCACAGAAGCATAACCTATCTTATTACCTGTTTTTTTCCAATGATAATTAAAGTACCATCACATACTTTCACTTCGCAAGATTAGCAACAAATATAAACTAATATACCAAGCAATTTGTTGACCAAATAATCTCACTACAAAACTGATGAAGAGGCAATCACAACTGCAAATAGTATATCTAGGTGATAATACATACTTTAAGATGATGTTTACTTAGTCCAAGGTTCAAATCATGACCTGTTTTTTCTTATTCTTACTAATCAGTGAAAAGAACATACTAAACCACTGATAGCAAACCATCAAGGTGCAAAATATTTTGTCACACATATTAATAACATCTAATTCAAGTATTCTTCATGCCATAATTACTATCCCTCCTGCTCACTCCCACACATGAGGATCAAAATCACACAAACAGACATGAAATATAACAATATAAATTACAAAAATAGATGAAGGAAAAAATAGAAAAAGAAATTTACCACCATCGTCATCGTTATCAGTGTCCCAGTAAGAGGGTGATGTAGACGCTATTCCATTCTCCACCTGCTCAGAAAACCGCCACTCCGCTAATGCTTCCCCAGATTGACAACGCTGCCCACTTGAAATTCCCTCCACAGACTTTCCCACTCCAGACTCCTCACTCACAATCCCAGCCATTTCCTGATCAAGAACTACTTCACTAGCACTACTCTTATAACACCTGCTGGATAAGAAGCACATAAACAAAGCCAAAATCAGCCCTTAAACCCCACATTGCATTATAAGATAGTAAATCATTCAAAAAAGAAAACCTTTTGGACAGAAAATAAATCATTCACATTTAGAGTATCCCTTTCCAACAGCATCTGAGAAATCCTATAATATATAACGATGATAAAAAGTCAAATTTTACCACTGACAAGTTAGTAATTCTACATAAAAACAGATTTAAAAGCAAGACGCATTCTCAAGGAAAATTGAAGGTAATAGAACAAATTCAAATGATACCAATTGGAACCTAAGAAAACAGGGCCCCCTCCTCTGAACCAATATTAACCTAATGGGATGCTACCTTCCCAGTTTCTCCCCAAAATTATTGAAAACCAAACACAAACCCAAACCCAAACCAAAAACCCACCTCGTAAAAATAAAAAGCATCAATAAAACCCTAGAGATAATTAACAATAAGAAATTAAGATAAAAACCAATGGAAACGAAATGAATTAAACCAAAAACAACGAGATTGCAAAACGAGCTCGATGAGACCAATTGCATGAAACCCAGAACCAAATATTCCCCGAAAAATCCATGCCCTAAACAACGAAGATCTCGGGCAATAATTCCCAGAAGAAAAAAATTCATCAAAATCGAAGGAATGGCGCAAAGGAACACCGAGAAATAGCACCCCCCAAAAAAAAAACCAAAAACAAGAGCAAGTACGGAAGTGGAAGACGGCATCAAATGGATCCATTAGGGCACACGAACCTGGAATCGAAGAGCAGAGGTTTGTCAAAGGCCAATCCAGCCTCTGAGATTTTAGAGAGAGAAAGGCGAAGAGAGACAAAGAAAGACAGAGAGAGGGGTCGAGGTGAGCAGCAACAGAGAGCAAAGGCGCAACCCGAAAACGAAAATAGTTTTTTTTATATTTTTATTTTGTTTTTGTTTCTTTTACCTTCAAGGAGTTTCCTTTTTTATTAATTTAATTAATTGAAGAGATTCTCTCACAAATCGTCACACACTGATATTTATAATAATAATAATAATAATAATATTATTATTATTATTATTATTTGTTAATTTAAATTATAATAAAATAATTATTATATCATTAGTCATCAAAAGCCAAGAAAAATAAAATTAGAAGTAGTATTGTTTTCTTTATATAAAAAGGGTGAGTGACAAATGTATAAAACCTAAGAATTAAACGTATATTTATTTTTGAGTTTTTCTTAATGCAAACACCCATTGCTTGGAAGCAAAAGAATTTTATTTTTTTAGTAAAAGTGCATTAGCAGTCGTGAAATGGGTGTTAGTATTAAGTACAATCTAAAACAGATACATTTTATGATACATTTTATGATGACTTGTTTCATGCTTCACTCATTTTTACATATCAAGTTAAAGATGTTAAAAATAAAAAGTTTGTTTATATATAAAAGATAAGGTTTTGTAAATTTTAATATTTTTATTTTTTCTATGATTTTACGTTCTTAATAACAATTTTTAAATATATTCTCAAACAATTTTTTGAGTTTTTTTGTTTAGGTTTTATAGATATTAGGGGTGTGTTTGGTTTATAGAAACAAATGATGAAATCTTAAGAGATTACATTTTTATTAAAAATATATTATGGATGGTAAAAGCATTGAAAAAATTAATGGAAGTACGATTTTCTATAATTTAAGTTTCGTTTAGTACATCATATAAAGGATAGATAGTATAACATTATTAATACTATCCATATTTGGACAAAATACTGGATAACAATTTATTCAGTCAAAATAATTTTGTCCAACCTTAACTATATAAGACTGTATAAGATAAAGTAATTTAATCCGTATTTGTTATAGGGTCAAAGATTAAATAAAATTATTTTAATCGAATATTATGTTATCTAGTGTATTGTCCAAACATTGTATAAAGATGGATAATATTAATTATACTATACTATCCATCGCTTATATAGGTACCAAACGAGGCTTTAGGGTGTAAATCTTTCCTAGTCCAAACTAGGGTAATATTTTCATGACACTCGAGAGCTCAAGAGCAATCTTTCTAATGATTCATTGTCCTTATACATAGAGACACCTCACAATCAATAGACGAATGTGCAAAAAGGGTGAGTGACAAATGTGCACAATCAAAGAACTAAATGTATGTTTATTTTAGATTTTATATGAATGCAAATGCTAGATGCGTGAAAACAAAAGAATTTTGCTTTTAAGTAAAAGTGCATCTATAGTCCTGAAATGAGTCTTAGTGTTCACTACAATCTAAAGCAAGCATGTCCTAAGATGACATGTTTAATGCTTCACTCATTTTTACATGTCAAGCTAAAGATATTTATGAAAATATTTGTATTGAATGAAAGTTGAAGTAGAGAACGGAAGCTGATCTATTAGCTTATATAATACCTAATACCACGTGACTGATACAACTAACAGAACACAACTAACCAAATCAGTACAATAACTAAATTATGAACTAACTAGAATAATCTAGAAATTAGCATGATTGAATTACACAATCAGTATCCGATATTACCCCCCCTCACAAGCTGGAGAATGTATGTCAAATATTTCCAGCTTGGTTTGGATTTCCATGAAAGGCGCTTTACCAAGAGGCTTGGTGAAAGTATCTCCTAATTGATCTTGTGTGGCAACTGACATAAGATGAAGTAAAGCTAATTGAACTTTCTCTCTCACAATATGACAATCAATTTTGATATGTTTGGTTCTCTCATGAAAAGAAAGATTTGCTACAATATGCAATGCAGACTAGTTATCACAGTATAATAATCCTGGAATCGTGAATTTGATTTGTAAATTTGTCAGTAGATAAGTCAACCACTATTGTTCACTTGTAGTTGCAGCCATTGCTCTATACTCTACTTTAGTTGAGGACCTAGAAACAATGGTTTGCTTTTTAAAACGCCAAGAAATCAGTGGGTCTCCCAAAAATATACAAAAACTGGTCATAGATCTTCTTGATTTTGGGTATCCCACCCAATCAACATCACAAAAAGCCTTTAATTTGAGTTCTAAACTAGCTGGAAAGAATAAGCCCTTTTTCCAGGAGTAGCCTTTATATACCGTAGTACACGCATAACAGCCTGGTGATGTATTTCCATAGGTTTAGAAAGGAACTGACAAAGCTGTTGAACCACAAAACTGATGTCAGGCCTTATTGTAGTGAGATATAATAACCTGCCTATTAATTGCCTATAGGAGGAAATATCTTCAAATGGTTGTCCAGTATCAGCTACTAGTTTAAGCTTACTGTCCATAGGAGTCTTAGCAGGTTTTGATGCTAGGATTCCAGCTTCTGTGAGTAAATCTAAGGTATACTTTCATTGACACAAAGATATACCCTTATGAGGCCTAGCAATCTAAAGTCCTAAGAAATATTTAAGATCTCCCAAGTCTTTTATTTTGAATGCATCATCAAGATACTTCTTTATCCATTCTGTTCTTGCTATATCAGTTCCTATCCGAATTATATCATCCATATATACAAGTAAGGCAATAAATGATCCTGTATTGTTCTTTACAAAGAGAGAATGAACTGACTGAGATTGGGGATATCCATTATAAAGAGAGCAATGGACAACTTAGCAAACCATTGTCTACTAGCTTGCTTTAAGCTATATAAAGACTTTTGCAGCTTGCAGACCTTATTCTTTGCATTAGGAACTGATAGACCTTGTGGTAATTGCATGTAGACCTCTTCAGATAGCTTCTCATGTAGGAAAGCGTTACTTACATCAAATTATTTTAGGAACCAATTCTGTTTAGCTACAATAGCAAAAAGCAACCTCACTGTTGTTAGTTTGGCAACTGGGGAAAAGGTGTCAAAGAAGTATATGCCTTTAGTCTGGGTATATTCCTTAGCCATAAGTCTAGCTTTTTGTCTCTCAATGCTCCCATCAGATTTGTACTTTATCGTGAACACCCACTTGCTTCCAATGAGTGTTTTACCACTTAGTAAGTCTGTAACTGTCCATGTTTGATTCTGCTCCAGAGCAAGTAATTCTACATCCATGGCTTTTCTCCAGCAATCATGCTGTACTGCTTGGCTATAAGTCTTGGGTTCAAAGGATTTAGATATATTAAAGGTAAAGGATTTGTGTGCAGGTGAGAGATGGCTATATGATAAAACTGAAGATATAGGATACAATATACCTTTCTAATGCTTGGTAGTAGTTGAGGAAACAAGGCTGTATTAGCAGTCTCTGAGATATGCTAGAGAGATTTCCTCTTTCTTAAGGCTTGTCTTACTGGTGGTGGATTTCGACTGTTGTGAATATCAGAGTTGCTTTGGTACAAATCATTTTCAGCTACTGGTGGGTATGTAAGAATATCATTGGATGCTTGGTTTTGTTCTTTTGGTTCTGCATCAATGTTACTGATAGGAATTTCATAATTGTGGTATGGATGTGTGTAGAAGAAATCAGTAGGAGAATCATAATATGTCAGTACATTGTCATCCTTTTCTATTGTGACTTGATCATGTTGATGTAATGGAAAAATGTTTTCATAGAATATAACATATCTAGAGATGAAAGTTTCTCTATTTGATATGTATAAAATATACCCTTTAACTCCTTTCTTAAAACCAATGAATATGCATTTTTATGCTCTTGGACTAAATTTTGTTCAAAGTGTAGAAGCATAACACAAACAACCAAAAAACTCTAACATCAGATAGGTCAATTAAAACATTATGCGGCATTTCATATGGGGATTTGTGAGAAAGCACTGGTGTTGGCAATTAGTTTATCAAATAGACAGAATGGATAATGGCATAAGTCCAAAAAACCTTTGGGCAAATTAGCTTGAAAAAGTAAAGCCCTTGCCATATTCAATATATGTTGATGCTTTCTCTCAACTATTCCATTCTGCTATAGGGTTCCAATGCAGCTAGTTTGATGGATGATTCCTTTATTATTGTAAAATTCGACCATTAAGAATTCTAGCCCATTGTCTGATCTTAGTATTTTTAGCTTGCTATTATATTGTGTCTCCATAAGATTAACAAAGGACTGTATATGGACCCTAGTTTTAGATTTGTTTTTCATTAGGTACACCTAAGCAAAATCTGAATAGTCATCCACAATAGTTAAAAAGTACCTATGAACATGAACTGAACTAATGGAAAAAGGACCCCAAATGTCAACATGTATCAAGTCAAAAGCATAAGTAGATTTTGAAGTACTGATATTAAAAGGTAATCTCCTCTGTTTAGCAAAGTGACAAATGTCGTAAGGATTACAATCATTATTAGGATCAACATCATTAAGTTTTTGTACAATTCATAGGGTATCACTAGAAGGATGTCCTAGTCTAAAGTGCCAAATGTCAAAATTTACATTGGAACTGGTATTTACAAAAGAAATAGTATGAGGTCTATCCTTGAAATGAGCTTTATTTTGAACTACAAATGCTTCCAATGCATATAAACCATCCTTGACCTCAGCTATACCAATCATCATCAAGGATCTTGAATCTTGTATAAGACATTTATTGCCATGAAATCAGATGACAATCTAATTGTTTTGTGAGTTTAGCTATAGAAATGAGGTTAAGATTAAATTGTGGAACATATAGGATATTTGTAAGAAAAAGGTTGTCCATAAATTTAACCATACCAAAGAAGAAAGACTGCACTTGAGTACCATTAGGCAAATTAATGGCAATGGGTTGGATTCTATAATAGGTAATAAAAGCATGTATATTGTGACAAATATGGTTAGTGGCTCCTGTATCAAGGATCCACTGATCTTGGGTAAGAAATCTACCTGTGGTATCTGTTTGATGTTGTGGCTGCTGCAAAGTGTTGGTATTTATGTGGTTTGTGGGGCTATGAGCCAAATTTTAGTTTGGTGAATGATGAAGAGAAGTTTGGTTTGACTGCTAAAGCATAGCCAGAATACCATCACACTGCTCTTGAGTGAAAGGAAACATATGAGTTGCAGTGCATCCTTGTGAAACCTGAAATTGAGACTTTGCATTAGGAAAATTAGTGTTAGTAGAGACAGCATTAGCATATGCATTTTTGAATTGAAAACCAGGAGCATATCCATGCTTTTTGTAGCATGTCTCCACGGTGTAACATCCTTTACCACAAAAAGTACACATTTTTCTTGAACCACCATTACTAATAGGTCCTCTTGAACCTCTACCAGAACGACCTCCATTGCTTCTTCTTATTGGAGGCCTGTTTCCTTGATTATAGTCTCAGATGCATTATTCAACACCTTATAATCAAGATTCTCCAAATCCTTTTCTTGCTGAATTAGCTTAGAAAATACCCTATTCATAGATGGCAACGGTTCCATCATCATAATCTATGACCTGTTGATCATTTAGACCTTGAATAAAGCAAATCACTCTATCATCCTCTTTGTGTTTATGCACCAGTCTTAATGCATTGCAAGCACACGGAATGGCACAAGTACACTGAGGTATTGGCCAGTAATCATCTAATTCATCCCACAGCACCTTTAATGGATGAAATATTTAGTCATAGAGAGAGATTCTTGCTTAAGATTCAATGTCTCCTTTTGAATATCAACTATATGAAACATGTCACCTTGTGAAAACCAATCTTTGAGATCTTTCTAGACTTCCGATGCTTTATCAACCCAAAGCACACTATCTGCAATGGTTGGAGACAGAGACTTTGCAAACCATGACAATATCACGGTGTTGCATATTTCCCAAGGACCATAGAGAGGATCGCCAATTGGAGGCATTGGAATGGAACCATCCATGAACTAAAACTTATTCTTGGTAATCAAAGCTCTCTTCATTGAAGTGGCCCATTTATGATATTTTGATCCAACCAAGACATGAGGCACCAGCACAGCTGCTGGATTTTCATTCGGATGCACAAAGTATGGATTCAGAGGATCCAGTATAAACCCTGT
Source organism: Castanospermum australe (assembly GCA_019955255.1). Taxonomy (NCBI): domain Eukaryota; kingdom Viridiplantae; phylum Streptophyta; class Magnoliopsida; order Fabales; family Fabaceae; genus Castanospermum; species Castanospermum australe. The sequence goes on from NSJW01000024.1 coordinate 37,016, forward strand.
GAACCCTTGAGAATTATCCGCCATTGATGAAAAACTCAGAAACACCAAGAACTTGAAGAATAGAAGAAAGAGGCGCCAAAGCAGAGTTCACAAATGAGCTTTGATACCATATGAAAATATTTGTATTGAATGAAAGTTGAAGTACAGAACAAAAGCTAATCTATCAGCTTATATAATACCTAATACCACGTGACTGATACAACTAACAAAATGCAACTGACCAAATCTGTACATTAACTAAATTATGAACTAACTAGAATAATCTAGAAATTAGCTTGATTGAATTACACAATCAGTATCCTGTATTAATGTTAAAGATAAAGAGTTTGTTTATATAAAAAGAAAAGTCTTTTGAATCTTATTATTTTTGTTTTTTCTATTATTTTAGGGTCCTAGTGACTACTTTTAAATATATTGTTAAATACTTTTTTGAGCTTTTTTGCTAGGTTTTTATACATATTAGAGGTGTGTTTGGTTTGGTGTAACAAAGGGTGAAATCTTAAGAGATTACATTTTTATTAAAAATATATATTTGGTAGTAAAAGCATTGACAAAAACTATTGGAAGTACGATTTAGGGTGTAAATATTTTCCAATCTAAGATAAGGTAATATTTTCATGACACTTAAGAGCTCGAGAGTAATCTTTCTAATAATTCCTTATACATAGACACACCCCACAATCAATAGGACAAAACTTGTCTGATCAAACTCTACTTTCACTAGATCCCTCCCCTTGAACTCATAGAAGCCTTAACTTTAAGTTTATACCAAATACAACATATGGTTTAAAATTTTAAGAATTGATTTTTATATAATAGATATTATATAAATCTTATTCCTAAGCTTTTTTTACCAATATTATTATTATTATTATTATTATTATTATTATTATTATTATTATTATTATACAATAATGAGGATTCCCTAGCTGAGGCAGAAAGAGAAAATATGATAATTTCATTATGAATCTTATCCCCTTGTTAAGAGGTATGAATGGTAATTTCGACCAATTAGAAATCAATTAATATATATTTGGTTTCCTTATGTATCGTCATTAATTTATCACGATTTCATCACATGTTAATTAAACATAAGAATGAAATAGACTAAAAAATAAATTATTTACACATATGATTCCCAAATTTATATATTTGTACTATAGGTTCCTCAATCTTGAAAACCCAAAAACACCATTATTACTGTAAATGAAAGCCAAAGTAACGTTAAGTTTGTTAACAATTTAGTTAGTGTATTTTACCAATTAAGAATTTTTTCTTTCAATAAATGATATATACTGTTGACTTTCATTTGTTAAATAAAGTAAAAAAAATTTGACAACAGATAAATGGAGTAAATATTGTTAACTTAAACAACATGTATATAGTTGACCTCTATTAGACATAATAAACACAAATTTCTCATACTTTTTATTCAAAATAAAGCATGGCTAAGTTATTCTAGCAAGTGTGCACTAGTTAATGATCATAAGAATGATAATTTTAGTAGTTAAGATGGTTTAATCTTGTTTGTTAATTAATAAATGGGGTTATACTATAAAAGATAGATTGGAAGAATACATACCTCTATTTGAGGGATTTATTAGTTACTGTTAAGACATATGAACACAAGATGTTTAAAATATGGCTTCGACTAATGTTTGTGTTAGTTAATCTGATTGAAATAAGATTTTTGATATTAAAAATTTAGGAGATATATAAGATATAAGTGTATGGATAAAGACATATATTGTTATGGAACTTATTGACATGCGAATTTGGAGTACAGTATGAGTATGGAAGTATTATACCATTGGCACTATTAAATTTTTCTGGTTTTGGAATAGTTATGAGTAACTAATCTTTTTTCTATGATAAGTAAGGTAGATGAAGACTTTCCTTAGGAAAAATACTATTTAAAAGAGTAACTATAGGCACTAACATATTAGTATTGAAATTCAAGTGAAGGTAGTAATGAATAACTAGATGAGGTTTTTGGTTGTTAGATAGACTTTTACCTATGACTTGGTGGAAGATTTATTGTAAATGGGTACTATTACTTGGAGGCTTTATGAAAGCTCATATTGTTAATGATCAAGCATAAATGTGTTAATGCTAGAAAGAAAATTTGTGTACATTTACTAGATTATAAATATGTTGAAAGCTCATATTGTTGATGATCAAGTATAATGACTCTTAGGTAGACAATATTATATGTTAAGGATTTAAGTTACAGTTGATTCTTGTTATTGAAAATTTAAGAGATGTTTGACGAATTTTCAGTAAAATGATAGTTGATATGTGAGAAACTAGACTATGTCCCACCTTGAAAATTTGAGATAAATTTTAGTTATGAAATTATGTTAATGTATGGTTTAGTATTGAATGCTAAGATAGGCCTAATGATGATTGTGATGAGTTTGGGTACAATAGTTATATGTGGAAAGTTCATTGGCTATGTTTGAACATAATTTAAGTGCAAAATAGTGTTGAAATTTCACTATTGTTGGCATGTCAAAACTAAATTACGATGTTTTATTATGCTGTGAGTTGAGATGATAGGAATGTCTCTACAAGAATTTTATAGTCAAATTCTGAGTATAGTCTTGGAAACAAAATTAGTGCAATTAATTGGACAGAACTGAGTAAATTTGAAAATGGAGTTCAATGCTACTTGAGTAGATGGCTGTTCAAAGGTTTAAAATTTTAAGTTTAAAGTTGAAACTTATACAAAATGTACATAAGATACACGAGAATAAGTTGTAAATTTTTTAGACAAACAAGAAAAATGTGATATGTTAATTATTTAAATAAGACAGTATGTTGGTCAATGAAATTAATAGATATACAAATATTGTTGGAAATAACAAGATTATTTTCATTGTTAATTAAATGTGTTAGTCAATGAAATTAATATATATATGAATATTGCTGGAAATAACATTATTATTTTCATTGTTAATTAAATGTGTTATTGTAAAGAAATTTTGGTGGTTAGAAGATCACAATTTAGAAATTTCATATTTAAGTATTGATTAAGGCTTGTATTCAAGTGTTTAAAGAGAAAGATATACGAATATAGAGAAACCTTGGATGGGTGAATGAAGCAATGGTTATATTGTTTGATATATAAGATTATTTTAGAATAGTTTCCAAGAAAGAGACTAGATGAAGTAAGGTTATGATGAAATTTGGTTATATAGTGGTTAAAGCCATAAATGTTACCAATGGATACTTTTAGAAATGTAAAGTCTATGAACTTGATTGATTGAACTTAAAGGTTTAAAAGATAATGATTGATATTGTTTGATATTATAATAGTTTTGGGATTTTTGTCTATAAGAGATCGAAGAATATAAATTCCTAATATGGAATTCGTATACATTATGATTAATATGTTATGTTAGATTTTAATGAAAATGAGAATTAGATGTTCGAGTAGATTATATTATAAAGCCGGTCCCTAATCAAAAGATAGTTTACTTGCTTACTTGTTAGAGCAAGCGAGCAGATATTTAATTTGAAGAATTAATGGGTTTTTTTTTCGTGCCCTTCAAGTTTTCTTGTCTAGTGATTAAGGATTTTCACACGTGGTAGTCTGGATATATGGCTCTAGTTTTCATAAACCAATAACTAAAGTTTTATAGGAATTACCCCAAAGTAAGCAAATAGAAAGTAAGAGTCAAGTCATCCTATGACCTCGAAGGGGAAGATCTCAGAAATGAGAAAAGTTAACTTTGGTTTTACTCAGTTAAAGGATGAAGATTGTTTAAGCTAAAGTTATAAGGAGGATAGAGTGTATAATGCCAATTCATATAGTTTTTGCTTATGGCACTACAAGAATTTTACAAATTAGCTACGGAATAAAAATGACAAATTCCGTAGTTAATATGTGGATGCTTATATGCTTTAAAGGTTTTGATTATTACAAGCATGAGGATAAAGAAGAACAAGTTCAAGAATTTTATTTTGGATTGCATCTAGGACTTAGGTTCTTTGTAAGGGTAATCACTTATATTCTCCTTACTTTAAGCTCATTACTCAAAATTATTTTCACTTAAGAATGGCCAAATGAATTTTTGAGTAAACTAAAGTACATGGCCATTGTTCAAAATGCTTTTCAAAGTTTTTGGATTCTCAAAGTGCATTAAGATACTCATGAAAAAACTTGGGATAATTCTCTGACTATGGTAAGTTAAAAAATGAGATTTTTATAGCTCAGTAATCGATTCCACCCTTGGTAATCAATTACCAAGCTTGGCAGAGAAGACCAGTAATTTGTTAGTCGATGTACTCAAACATAACTTGCATAGCATTAGCCAATTATGTGATAAAGGAAATAGAGTCATTTTTTATTCAAATTGCTGCACTGTTGAAGGCAAAGATGATAAGCAAGTTAAGTTTGTTAGATATAGAATAGATAATATCTACATGATTAGCTTAGATGACTTATCCTTAAATGATGCTAAATGTCTTATAAGTAAGGAAAATGATTTATGGCTTTGGCATTGGAGAATTGCACACATTCACATGGATCATTTGAAAATTAGTAATTAGTCTTCCAAAGCTCAAATTTGAAACGGATAAACTTTGTGATGCTTGTCAAAAAGGAAAACAAGTAAAGATCTCTTTTAAACCTAAAAATATTATTTCTACTACTAGAGCTTTACCACTTTTACATATAGACCTCTTTGGACCATCTAGAACCATGAGCTTTGCTGGGAATTGCTATGCTCTTGTAATTATGGATGATTACTCTAGATATACATGGACATCATTTCTTGCTTATAAAAATGATGCTTTCAAGGCCTTTCCAAAACTTGCCAAAGTTATCCAATGAAAAGAATTCAAATATTGTATCTATAAGAAGTGACCGTGGTGGAGAATTTGAAAATCAAGATTTTGAAAACTTCTGCAATGATAATGGCATTGAGCATAATTTTCAGCCCCTAGAACTCCACAACAAAATGGAGTTGTTGAAAGGAAAAATAGAAGATATGGTAAGAACTATGCTTAATGATGCTAACCTTCCTAAGTATTTTTGGGCGGATGCGGTTAGTACCACTTGTTATGTGATGAATAGAGCCTTAATAAGACCAATATTAAAGAAAACCCCCTATGAATTATACAAAGGAAGGAAACCTAATATTTCACATTTTCATGTCTTTGGATGTAAATGCTTTATTCTAAACAATGGAAAGGATTACTTAGGCAAATTTGATGCAAAATCTGATGAGGGTATATTTCTTTGCTATTCACTCACCAGCAAAACATAGGATTTCAAATTATATCAAATGGATGTGAAAAGTGCATTTTTAAATGGCTTTATTCAAGAAGAAGTTTATGTGGATCAACCTCCTGATTTTGAAAATCATGACTTGCCCAACCATGTCTTTAAACTCAAAAATGCCTTATATGGCTTGAAACAAGCTCCTAGAGCTTGGTATGAAAGGTTGACCAAATTCTTTTTGGAAAAAGGATTCACTAGAGGGAAGGTTAATACTACAGTTTTAATTAAAAATAAAAAGCATGACATTCTCCTAGTACAAATTTATGTTGATGACACCATTTTTGGTGCTACTAATGAATTTTTGTGTAAGGAGTTTGCTAATACTATGCAAGATGAGTTTGAAATGTCTATGATGGGTGAACTCAGCTTCTTTCTTGGACTTCGAATCAAACAAACTAAGGATGACATATTCATTAACCAAGCCAAATATTGCAAGGAATTGCTCAAAAGGTTTGATATGGAAAATTCAAAAGAAATTAACACCCCTATGAGCACAAATTGCAAATTGGACAAGGATGAAGGAGGCAAACTAGTAGAAATGTCAAAATATAGAGGTATACATGTGTGCTAGATTTCAAGCTTGTCCTAAGGAATTTCATTTAAGTGTTGTCAAAAGAATTATGAGATATCTAGTAGGTACCTCTCAAATGGGCTTGTGGTACCCTAAGGGTGCCTTAAGTACCTTAGTTAGTTATTCTGATCCTAATTTTGCTGGATGCAAGTTGGATAGGAAAAGCACTAGTGGGACATGTCACTTTCTTGGCATAGCAAGAGTAAGTGTGGCATTATCAACTGTTGAAGCTGAATATGTTGCAACTGGAAGCTATTGTGCTCAAACTCTCTGGATGAAACAATAACTTCTGGATTATAGACATAAAGTTGGTCATATCCTGATAAGGTGTGATAACACTAGTGCTATTAACCTCTTTAAGAGTCCTACTATGCATTCTAGGACCAAGTATATTGAAATTAGCCATCATTTCGTATGTGATCATGTTCAAAATGGAGATTGTGTGCTTGAATTTATGGAAACATAAAAACAATTGGCTGATTTTTTTCACAAAACCACTTGCTAAGAAAAATCATCTTTTTATAAGAAGAGAACTTGGTATGATTGATCAATCTTGCATCGAATGATTGTGTGTGTTCGATATTTAAATTATAAATCTAATACTAAGTTAAGCATCGGAGATTCCCTTAAGTTTGTTTTGTAGGTACTCTTATCAATAGATATGGCCCTAAACTCTTTTTCAATATCAAACTTAAGAAATCTGCATAATTTCACAATTTTTTGTTTAATAATTGATTACTAGGTAAGGGTAATCAATTATCATAGGCTCTTATCAAGTTTAAAGGGTATTGAAATCAAAATTGTTTGAACAGAGGCTATTAGTACTCGATTACTATCAAGGAGTAATCAATTACCATCAAGGAGTAGTCAATTACCATCAACGAATAATAGACTACCACCAAAGCGTAATCGATTACTAGTTATACAAATCCTTGTTTTTTGAAAACAGAGGCAAGCAGTAATTGATTACCACTGTTAGAAATTCAAAATTCCTAAGACAGAAGCATTGGGTAATCGATGGACTTTGTAAAGTCCTGGATGCGCACTAGAAGGGTCATTTTCAAAATCCCCTTCTCTCTCTTTCGTGACCCACTCTCAAAATCCTTCCCAAAACCCTTGATCCACTCCTATAATCCACCTAAACATCAATCCCAAGCCATTTTTGTGCATCTCTGCCCACATTTCTTGCAAAATGGCTGAGTCTTTGAGGCACACCAAGAACCATCGTAATTGAGGGTCTTCCCATAGGTCTGTCATAAGCTTGAATAATTTCTTCCCCAGGTCTGAGCAAATAGAAGTTTATTGCAAATTATTTCAAATGAGAAAGATCAAAGAACCAAGGTTTGTGGACACCCTTTTCTTTAATGTTGAGCATTTCACAATTTACCCTATTTTGGTGTCAAGGGACTTGGAGGACTTTGTTAGAATCAATAAGCCTTACTATCCAGAGTTGGTGAAGGTCTTCTGCTACAATCTCAAGTACCACAACAAGAAACTCTCCCCCAAAGTCAAAAGGGTAAAAATCTCACTCTCATTTAAGGATTTTTCTTAATTAACTGGTGTGCCTATAGCGGGTAACTGCTTTGATGGAAATGACATTTATGCATTTGATGATTATGACCGCACAGAGGCCTTGAGAAGCATTGTTCGCCCTAAGCAACCACTTCCCACTAGAAAGTTCCTAGCTAATGAACTTACCTTGGATGTTCGCATCCTCCATTATGTGCTTGGTCATTTGCTATTGCCCAAAGGTGGCAACTATGCCATAATTTTTGAGGAGGACATCTTTGTCATGTGGGAAATTCTATCTAGAAAAGCTATCAATTGGCCTTACTACATGATGATGCATATGGAGAAAGTCAAGGGTCATGCCACCACTCCTCTTCCGTATGTCATTCTTATTACCTTGATTTTGACAAAAGTGGGAGTTTAACCTGGACATGTTAGTCAAATTAACTCCAAAACCATCAAGATGATGAAGATTGTCAAGATTAATGGAATTTGGACTAAGCTGGATAATGATGGTGGATATCCAGAGGCTCCCATTGATAAGGATGAGCCGCCAGATGAGCCAATGGATGAAGCTCATAAGCCTCATGAGGCCGAAGCACCTGCTCATGACTACGATCACGCTTTCGGGACTCTCATTGATGGATTTCATCATATGGAAGCCTTCATACGATCTACTGCAGAGACTATCTACACTCACATGGATGCGATGGATGGTAGATTTAATCAGATGGACCGACAACTATTAGGACTTGACCGTCGGGTGGATGATATCAAAACTCAGTTGACTGATATCAATGCTCGTCTTCAAACTCTTAAGGATCACCACTTAGCCGGAGGAACTAATGATGATACAGCAGATTAGAGTTTAGGACCTAGCTAGTCATAGGCCTTTTTTTTATTTTATGAACTCAACTGTATTTAGAGCTTTGTTTTCCTACTAACGATATCACCTACTGTTTTGCTAACATTACTTTTGATGATTACAAGCTTGTGCATTTATCTTTTTACTGCCTGTCAAATCTATGGCTTATGGCCCTGTCTGTTGATAATATATATTGTGCATATGACTTTTAGCTTGAGTAATCCCCTATAGCTTGTTTTAGATTGAAAACACTTTGATAATGACAAAAGGGGAGAAATGGTTGAGAATTGATATGTGAATTGATATGAGAATTGATAAGTCATATTGAGTTTTTCTATTGAACTTGCTGTCATATTGAGTATAGAGGCAACACAAGCATGATGATAGGGAGTGCTTGCTGCACAACTCTAAACTTTGACACATGGTCAACCCCATATCACATTGAGGGGGAGTTTCCTTCTAATCTCAAATGAATTATGATTTATTGACTAACTCTTTTATCAATTCTAGTGTTATCATTATGAAAAAGGATAAGAATGTGGATGCTTATATGCTTCAAAGGTTTTGATGATTACAAGTATGATGATACAAGAAAAACAAGTCCAAGAATTTTATTTTAGATTGCATCTAGGACTTAGGTTTTTTGTTGTAAGGGTAATCACTTATATTCTCCTTACTTTAAGCTCATTACTCAAAATTATTTTCACTTAAGAATGGCCAAATGAATTTTTGAGTAAACTAAAGTAAATGGCCATTGTTCAAAACGTTTTTCAAAGTTTTTAGACTCTCAAGGTGCATTAAGATACTCATGGAAAAACTTAGGATAATTCTCTGACTATGGCAAGTTAAAAATTGAGATTTTTACAGCTCAGTAATCGATTACCACCCTTGGTAAGGGATTACCAAGCTTGACAGAGAAGGCCAGTAATCAATTATCCCTGGACAGTAATCGGTTACCAAGCTTAGGAAAGGCCAGTAATCGATTACCCATAGACAGTAATCAATTACCAAGCTTAGAAAAGGCCAATGCTTGCCTCTACGCATATACCAAGTTTTCTAAATCATTTTCAAAGGCAAGTAATCGATTACCCATGCCAGTAATCGATTACTAGCTTTAGACAGAGAGCTCCAGTAATCGATTACCAGAAGCTGGTAATAGATTGCTAGTTATAAATTTTAGCTAGAATGACCTGGTAATCGATTACAAAATTTCCGTAATCGATTACCACGTTCCAGAAATTAAAAAATAACAGGTAGTTTTCGAATTAAATGCAACTGCAACCACTCCCAACGGCTATATTAGCCCTTGGGCTTTAAATTTTATCACTTGGTGATGCAAATGAATTTACGACAATAAAGGATTCGGTCCAAGTCCTAGTTGGACCAGGTACGAGAGGTCGGGCAAAGAAATTCAAGGAAGCACTCAACGGGCTGATTCAAGAAATCTGGTCTCAATCAAATTTACGGCCCATTGAGCATAGCCCATGTTCTCAACAAAGAAGCATCAATGTGATTCAAACCCAACCTAATTGCAGCACTAAATCTGCATGTTTGGGGGCTGATTGATTTAATCAGATACTTTTCTTTATTTGTTAGAGCTGATTGATTCAATCAGATATTTTCATTTATTTGTTAGGGCTGATTAATTCAATTAGATACTTTCCTTTATTTGTAGGGCTGATTGATTTAATCAGATACTTTCCTTTATTTGCTAGGGCTGATTAATTCAATCAGATACTTTTCTTTATTTGTTAGGACTGATTCACTTAATCAGATACTTTCCTTTATTGTAATCAGCCTATTTAAAGGCGTATATGAATGAAAGAAAGAACACTGTTTTATTCACAAAAATTGAGAGTTTCTCTTTGGTTCTTTGAAGAACTATTCGAACTTATCAGAATCATTCTGTGGTGTTCACAATTCGACTTATCAAACGGAATTTTCACCACTGTTTGTGGTGTCTTCAACATACTAAGGTTCTTACCTCTGCATAGGTAACGGGTCGAGGTTTTTCATCCAAAAATCTGATTGTAGAAACGGTCGTGGTGCCTTAGTCATTGACGAGTCTCGTTATTCTTGGCGGGGTTTGCACAAATGATGCAAATGAATTTACGACAATAAAGGATCCGATCCAAGTCCTAGTTTGACCAGGTACGAGAGGTCGGGCAAAGAAATTCAACGAAGCACTCAACGGGCTGATTCAAGAAATCTGGTCTCAATCAAATTTAAGGCCCATTGAGCATAGCCCATGTTCTCAACAAAAAAGCATCAAAGTGATTCAAACTCAACCTAATTGCAGCAGTAAATCTGCTTGTTTGGGGACTGATTGATTTAATCAGATACTTTCCTTTATTTGTTAGTGCTGATAATTCAATCAGATATTTTCTTTTATTTGTTAGGGCTGATTAATTCAATTAGACACTTTCCTTTATTTGTAGGGCTGATTGATTTAATCAGATACTTTCCTTTATTTGCTAGGGCTGATTGATTCAATCAGATACTTTCCTTTATTTGTTAAGACTGATTCATTTAATCAGATACTTTTCTTTATTGTAATCAGCCTATTTAAAGGCGTATATGAATGAAAGAAAGAACACTGTTTTATTCACAAAAATTGAGAGTTTCTCTTTGGTTCTTTGAAGAACTATTCGAACTTATCGGAATCATTCTGTGGCATTCACAATTCGACTTATCAAACGGAATTTCCACCACCGTTTGTGGCGTCTTCAACATACCAAGGTTCTTACTTCTGCATAGGTAACGGGTCGAGATTTTCCATCCAAAAATCTGATTGTAGAAACGGTCGTGGTGCCTTAGTTGTTGACGAGTCTCGTTATTCTTGGTGGGGTTCGCGCAAATGATGCAAATGAATTTACGACATTAAAGAATCCGGTCCAAGTCCTAATTGGACCAGGTACTAGAGGTCGGGCAAAGAAATTCAACGAAGCACTCAACGGGCTGATTCAAGAAATCTAGTTTCAATCAAATTTACAGCCCATTGAACATAGCCCATGTTCTCAACAAAGAAGCATCAATGTGATTCAAACCCAACCTAATTGCAGCAGTAAATCTGCATGTTTGGGGGCTGATTGATTTAATCAAATACTTTCCTTTATTTGTTAGAGCTGATTGATTCAATCAGATATTTTCCTTTATTTGTTAGGGCTGATTAATTCAATTAGATACTTTCCTTTATTTGTAGGGCTGATTGATTTAATCATATACTTTCCTTTATTTGCTAGGGCTGATTGATTCAATTAGATACTTTCCTTTATTTGTTAGGAATGATTGATTTAATCAGATACTTTTCTTTATTTTAATCAGCCTATTTAAAGGCATACATGAATGAAAGAAAGAACACAGTTTTATGCACAAAAATTGAGAGTTTCTCTTTGGTTCTTTGAAGAACTATTCGAACTTATCAGAATCATTCCGTGGCGTTCACAATTCGACTTATCAAACGAAATTTCCACCACCGTTTGTGGCGTCTTCAACATACCAAGGTTCTTACCTCTATATAGGTAACGGGTTGAGGTTTTTCATCCAAAAATCTGATTGTGGAAACGGTCGTGGTGCCTTAGTCGTTGACGGGTCTCGTTATTCTTAACGGGGTTCACATCATTTGGTCATCAGAGCTTTGGTTCTAAAGCAGGTTTGCCTATCCTTTTTTTTTCATCTTTCCATTGATTTTCGCCTAGAGTTTTAAAAAACAAAGGATCCAAAAAAAAAAAAGAAAGAGGGATCCAAAAAGAAAAAAGAAAAAAATTTGTCCAAAAAAAAAATTCATCCAAAAAAAAAATTCGTCAAAAAAAAAATTTATATGGGCAGTCCTAGGAGATATGGGCTGTGTAGGGAAGCTTGGAACCGAGAAGATAACAATCTGGGCAGAATTAAGATGGCAATTCTTTCATTTCAAGGAAAAAATGACCCGAAGGCCTATTTTGAATGGGAGAAGAAGGTGGAGTTGGTGTTTATTGCCACAACTACTCCGAGATAAAGAAGGTAAAACTTGCTGCTATTGAGTTTTCTGATTATGCTATTATTTGGTGGGATCAGTTAGCGTTGAACAGGCGGCGGAATAGAGAGCGTCCGGTTGAGACATGGGAAGAGATGAAAACAGTGATGAGAAGACGGTTTGTGCCCAGCCATTACTACCGGGGGTTGTACCAAAAACTGCAAAGCCTTAGACAAGGTAACCAGAGTGTGGAGGATTATTATCAGGAGATGGAGATTGCTATGATTCGGGCTAATGTAGAAGAAGACTAAGAGGCTACTATGGTTGCATGGTTTAAATCAAGAAATTCATGATAAGGTGGAGATGCAATATTATGTGGAGTTGGAAGACATGGTGCACATGGCCATCAAAGTAGAGCAACAGCTCAAGAGGAGGGGTGGTACACGTGCAGTACATAGTTTGGGTTCTTTTCCATGGAAACCGAGTTATGTAAAGAAAGAAGAAAGGCCAGCTGTAAAACCCAAAACTGAGCCAAAACAAGAAACAACCAGCCATGGTTCTCAAGGTAAATCTGACCCTTTCACATCTTAAAATCGTGACATTAAGTGTTTCAAATGTCAAGGCAGGGGTCACATAGCAAGCCAATGCCCGAACAAAAGAGTCATGGTGATACGGGATAATGGTGAGATTGAAACCAATGATGAATCAGAGCCCGACTCTATGCCACCATTGGAGGATGCGGATGAGGAAGAATATGCAGCTGAAGGAGAATTGTTGGTTACAAGAAGAGCTTTAAGCGTGCAGGTCAAAGAAGATGAAGAGGTGCAGCGATAAAACATCTTTCATACTAGATGCCACTTGCAAAACAAGGTATGTAGTCTGATTATTGATGGAAGTAGTTGTACTAATGTTGCTAGCACTACTTTGGTGAAAAAATTGGGGCTGTCAACAATTAAAACATCCCCGACCTTATAAATTGCAATGGCTCAATGATAATGGAGAGTTAAGGGTGACTAAACCGGTGTTAGTGTCATTCCGCATTAGAAAATATGAAGATGAAGTTTTGTGTGATGTAGTTCCGATGCAAGCTGGACACTTGTTATTAGGCCGACCTTGGCAATTTGATCGGTAAGTTAAGCATGACGGCTTTACCAACAAATACTCTTTTGTGCTCAATCAGAGAACCATCACTCTTGTTCCGATGACACCGAAGCAAGTTTATGAAGATCAAGTGAGATTACAGAGAGAGAGTGATCAAAAGAAAAAGAGTAAAAATCAGAGAGAGGCCAAGAAAAATGAGAGAGTAAAAAAAATCAAAATTTGGCCATTGAGAGAAAATCAGAGAGAGAAAAGAATCTCTATGCAAAAGCGAGTGAAATTAAGCGAGCAATGTTTACAAATCAGCCAATGATTGTACTTTTGTACAAAGAGGCATTTTTGGACACTAATGAAATTGACCCCGCTTTGCCTAGTTCTGTTGTTTCTCTTTTGCAGGAGTTTGATGATGTCATTTCCGAGGAGATTCCACATGGTTTACCACCTATTCGAGGGATTGAACATCAAATCGATTTTGTGCCCGGTGCTTCCATTCCAAACCGACCAGCCTACCGAACTAATCCCGAGGAAACAAAGGAATTACAAAGGCAGGTTAGTGAATTGATGGAAAAGGTGTACGTGAGAGAAAGCATGAGCCCGTGTGCCGTTCCGGTAATTTTAGTTCCTAAGAAGGATGGGACGTGGAAAATGTGCATTGATTGTCGAGCCATCAACAATATAACGATCCATGAGAAGGCAAGACTCAATGTCAAGAGGAGAACGAAGCAATATGCAAAACAAGCCAACAAAGGGCGCCATAAGCTGATTTTCGAACTTGGAGATTGGGTTTGGCTGCACATGCGGAAAGAGAGATTTCCTGTTCAAAGGCGTTCCAAACTACTTCCAAGAGGAGATGGTCCTTTTCAAGTCCTCGAGCGTATCAATGACAATGCCTACAAACTGAATTTACCGGGTAAGTACAATGTTAGTACTACTTTTAATGTTACTGACTTGACTCCTTTTGATGTAGGTGATGATTTGAGGACAAATCCTTTTCAAGAGGAGGGGAATGATGCAAATGAATTTACGGCATTAAAGGATTCGGTTCAAGTCCCAGTTGGACCAATTACGAGAGGTCGGGCAAAGAAATTCAACGAAGCACTCAACGGGCTGATTCAAGAAATCTAGTCTCAATCAAATTTACGGCCCATTGAGCATAGCCCATATTCTCAACAAAGAAGCATCAATGTGATTCAAACCCAACCTAATTGCAGCAGTAAATCTGCATGTTTGGGGGCTGATTGATTTAATCAGATACTTTCTTTTATTTGTTAGAGCTTATTGATTCAATCAGATATTTTTCTATATTTGTTAGGGCTGATTAATTCAATTAGATACTTTCTTTTATTTGTAGGGCTGATTGATTTAGTCAGATACTTTCCTTTATTTGCTAGGGCTGATTGATTCAATCAGATACTTTCCTTTATTTGTTAGGACTGATTAATTTAATCAGATACTTTCCTTTATTGTAATCAGCCTATTTAAAGGCGTACATAAATAAATGAAAGAACATAGTTTTATTCACAAAAATTGAGAGTTTCTCTTTGGTTCTTTGAAGAACTATTCGAACTTATCGGAATCATTCCGTGGCGTTCACAATTCGACTTATCAAACGGAATTTCTACCACCGTTTGTGGCGTCTTCAACATACCAAGGTTCTTACCTCTGCATAAATAACGGGTCGAAGTTTTTCATCTAAAAATCTGATTGTAAAAATGGTCGTGGTGCCTTAGTCGTTGATGGGTCTCGTTATTCTTGATGGGGTTCGCATCACTTGGGCAAACTTGAGATGTGTGGAAAAATCTAATTAGCTATTATTGAAAGCATTTATTCATCCTTTTCTAAGTTTTGAGCTTATATTGAGAATATTCTTGATACCTATTAGAGCTACAATTTGTTTATCAGCTCTTTAAAAGAGTGTAACTCATTTTCATCTTATAAAATCTGTTCTTTGAGAGGGTGGAGAATCCCTCTAGTTGTTTGAAGCTATTAGACAAAGGGTGAAGGATCCAAAAGTGAAAAGAGTGTTCCTATACTGTAAAGGTTTATCAAGCACCTAATTGAAGCTTGAAAATAGTGAAAATTCTCAAGTGGATGATCTTGAGGACTAGACGCAGGTCACATGAAGTGGCTGAACCAGTATAAATCAAGTTTGCATTTCTCTCTTCCTTTATTCTTTTTAATATTTTCAGTCAATATTTAATTATTGCTTTATTCTTGCTATCGTCCTTATTCATTCTCTATTGAAAACTTATGTGAAAACTAAAGTTCTCATTAATCCATTTGGTTGAAAGAATTTACAGCTTCAATACAAAATTTAGTACTAGTTTTAAGAAAATTTTACGAAAGTTTTAATTGCTATAGACTAACTATGAAATTTTTTGCAACATAAATCAAGTCACTAATTAACTTTGAAAATATTCTGTAGTTATCCCCTAGCCAAATTAAAATACTTCATAGCTAATCTGTAGCTATTTTTTGTTAGCAAAGACTTACAATTCCGTAGAAATGTAGCTAGAGTATCTCTGTAGTTAATTTCAAAGTTAATCCATAGTTAATTATTAAATTTTCGTAATTAAATCGTAGTTAATTCCTAGTTAATGAGAAACTCAAAAATGAGTATTCCCAAGCTAATTCATAGTAAATCTGTAGTTAAATACTAACTAATGCATAGCAGGGAAAGAATCTAATAAAAATCCAAAGTTATTCCCTAATTAATTCGAAGCTAATTTCAAAATAGCTAGCTAATCAATAGCTTATCCTAGCTACTCTAAACAAAATTTAAAAAAAATATTTGTATTTTATTATTTGTCAAATTAAACCTATATAGATAGTTCATTCAAAACAAACATATCCAGCAAATAAATTATATAAAGCAATAAAATGTCATAATTATATTAATAAGTTATAAAGTTACATATTTACTCCAAATAAATTCAAACAAGTTTGAACAAATTCAACAAAAGTAAAATACAACTAATGTAAATCCACGCCATCATCATCACCATTCTCGTGATTTTCTCCATTTGCTTCCCTTGCAATGGTGTTTGCGATGCAATATCTTCAGCTAGAAAACCAAGAATCCTGGAAATGATAGGCTCAACATAGGTTCGTGATGAGTCTTAACAAAGGAAGCTATCACCAGGTCGACTTCTTGACCAAAAACAAAAGGAAAAATTGAGTCTAGTTCTTATACAATGTTAAGACAACTTAATTGTATGGTTAAAATGTGCAGTATTAAGAAAAGACTAATATCCTTAAAAACACACAAAATATGGTAACGTACCAAAATAAAGATTGTTGGCAAAAACAACACTTCACTCTCAACTATTTACAATTTCCATGATTAAATTTCACCAATAGTACGCTTAACTATATTAAAACAACACTTAACTATTTGATAAAAAACGAAAAGCCTCTAAAAGAAGCGAAGATGAAGAGCAAAGCAAGGTTCAACCTTCATCACAGTACCTTAAAATCCCGAAAAGGAAGGTAGATCAACTTTTTAAAGCAAAAATTAACTTAACTAAATCCACACAATCGGAAGCTCGGAAAGTACTCCTTTAACAAATAAACAAATTCAATAAAGGAAATGCAAAAAACATAAAGCAAAAAATATAAACAACTACTAAATTAGTGAGCAATTGGGCAAAGATCTAATGACTTTCTTGGAAGGATAGGAATAATGTGTCCTTGTTTGACCCTTTCACTTGTCAACCATTCCCATATCATAAATAGTATCTATTGAAGGATAATGATTCTTCTTTCAGTGCTGATGTGTTAAATAATTCTAAACATGTAGAAATTTCCATTTCAAAGAGTGTTCAAAATGCTACAATTCTAAAATTATGACTAACAATTGATGGAGACACCACGGTTATTTGATCATCCAATTAAGAGATGCTCCCAACTGTAATTTTCTCATTTAATTAGCAAGAAGGAATTGGGCTGTGACAGGGCCAATCCCTCTGTTATATTGAATTGAAGGGCTCCTATTCCTAGTTCTGCAGATTTCCTAATGGCAATTGGGATCAAGCAAGATGCTGCACGTTCAATTCTTGCAGTGCAGCCTAATTGCATCAAAATCTATTCTTTAAACCCATCTCTAAATCAGTATGGGAAAAAGACAGATAGAAGACTAGATGACTAGTTAAGAACAAGACATTCATGTATTTATATAATAAGTAGCCAAGCTATGAAGGAAATTGAGTTATATACTCTACTAATGTATATGACTTGTGATAGATATGCAGCTTGTTTGGTTAAACTTCCTTTCAATGCAAACGGGCATTTGCTAGACGGAATATGTAACTGGCTTCTATTAAACGCAGGCTCAAATGCAAAAAAGTGTGTAAAACAAACATGCTGATGATTGTCAAGATATTAAAATAAGGTTTACCTAGCGTGCTTTTTAAGTAGTTATTATTAGATCAAAATTAAACTCTTAAAATAATGTGATTAGAGTTAATTATTATAATTTATAGGGTATGTGTTTGCTATAAAAAATGAATATTATAAATTAATGTTTTTAGAATTAAAATTCTTATTGGTTTGAATTAAGAATTGATAAAGACTTTATTCAATTATTTTTCAATTATTTAAATAATCATTAAAAATTAGAGTTCTAATTTGACTGCAAGCAAGCAATTATTCAATTGCTCATGGACACCACTTATATAAATAATCTCAATTGCAAGCAATTATCCAATTGCCAAGAGCAGGATCAAAATACCAGTTGTGTCATTTATTCTGTAATCAAGGTATTAGCTTCTAATGTCTATTCTTTTCCATAATGAAGTTTTCTACAGACTACAGTGAATATAAACACAATCTTATTTTAGAGAAAAAAAAAAAATAATGCTTCCCCCATGAGTTCTTCCATACAAGTCAAGAGAAAGGATATATCATATATGCAGATAATAGAACATGAGAGAGTGACAGTGGCTGCATTTACATTTGGGTGTTCCAAATTAATTAAATGCATTGGCATGAGCAATATATAACTGAAATGAGGGAGGAACCAATTGTTGTGCATGTCCACAACGTGTCATGGAAATGTTTCTCTTTCCTGCTCTCCTCGGAATCAGAAGCCACAAGTCAGAAAAAACGAAGGCTACAGAGCATACATAGACCAAAGACCAAAGAGGCTCTCCCTCAAGGCTACAATGAACCCCAATAAATGTTTGAAAGTTCACAGGTTCCATAACATCAACGTGGTAAATCAGAATCACTAATGAGTAATATAATAAACTTTAACATGATTGAGGGGACGTGACTTTAACATTAGTGAATTTGAATAGAGTAGGTAGTGGGCATTGGGGAATTGATAAATTTTAACATGATTCAACCCAAAAATTTGAGACACGCCAGAAATCAAAAAAGAACTGAAACTAACCTGGTTGAGTGCCTTGCAATGCAGAGCGGGAGCCCCTCCCAAATGAAAAATTTGGTTGTTGAATATCTGAACCAAACCTGTGAAGAAGGAAAACCTGAGATCTCAAAAAACCATATTCCAATCAAACAAAAGCATAATGACTTCTGGTAATTCAATCAAGATCTCAAAGATAATCACAACACAATGCAAAATCTGAATCATGCTAAGTTTGGGAACAAAGAAACACAACATTTATATAATTTAGTGAAAATTTCTCATCACTTGAGGACAGTCCCAAGTTAGAAGCACATAATCTGGATTTACTTCCCTGCTTCTACAGGTCTCATGACAATCTTAATATTTCCGCTACTGTATATGAATGACTAACAAGTAACAACCATTAAGCAATTGACTTGTATAATTTAATCAGAAGTCCTTGCACAGAATGACGCACATAGAATTTAATCAAATAGAACTGAATGCTAATCTAACAAGCCTGTGCCTTCTCCTTCAGAGCACTACTTGCCGCAATCAGAACCTAAAGAACAACAAAATAAAATCAGTGTAAACTTTTAAGCTAAAACAACAATGAGTTCAAATAAATTATAAAAGTGAACACAACATAGAAAGCTGACATGTAAAGACTTGAAGAAAACGAGAGACAATCACAAAGTCAATTCTAAAGATTCAAGCGAAAGAGAGAGAGAGGGAGATATAGCTAAGAATCGGAAAAAAGAAAGGAAAAAAAGATCCACTTCGAAATGAACAGAATGCTAAATCCGAAATGAACATCGAAGAGAACGGCCAAGGAAGAGTGAACAAAGGAATTGACCTGTTTGACGGAATCAAAAATCAAAAAACCCAAACGGTGCAGAGAAAAGGAATGCGGGCTCACAAATTTGGCTCCCCAACCCAAAGAAAAATATTTCGAGAGCAGAAGTTGGAGAAGAGAAACGAAAGCCCTTACCAGAAGAGAGACGAAGCCGACGAGAAGTAGAGCAGGTTGTGCGACGTCTTCGTGTTCCGCCGCCCTCGGGAAGGTGAGTTGCTGCCGTCGAAGAGGTGGGTCGCCATCCGCTGTCATCCGTTGCCGTTGGCAGGAGGGATTGAGTGAGAGAGAGGGAAGGAGTTAGAGGCGGCATCGTAAGGTTAGGGATTTGAGTATTTTTGTTTTCAGATAGTGATAAATGGGTTGGGCATTTTTTAAAAAAAATTAAAGTTTAGGATTTAACTACGAATTAATTAGGAATTTTCCTAGTTAAATCACTAGTTAAGTTTTAAAATCTTCTGTTATGAAAATTTCTCTAGTTAATTTATTTAACTAAGGAAATTAATTTAGTTAGGATACTCTTGTAGTTAATATGTAACTATTTCCTCGTTAATTTCTCAATAATTTGTTCTTTTATACTTTTGTAATTTTAATTATGAAAAATATTTTCTAGTTAAATCGTAGTTAATTAACTTCAAAATAACTACGGAAAAATTCCTTATCTAAATTTTGTAATAAATCCGCAAAATTCTTATTGTGTGGTACGAAACAAATTATATTTAAAGTTTTTGAAGTAAATTTATTTATAAATCTTAGGTTAAGTCTCTATCGTATTCAAATACGAAACTATGGGATGATGATATTGTTATTGAAGAGATGATTTTAAATTGGCAACCACGTGATTGTAATAGAAAGAAATTAGATTTTTGGTGTAAATTGAACTTATTGGCAAAAATCTTTCAGTTATTCAAGTAAAGATAGTGAAGTGAAAATATTAAGAATTAATACTTAGTCCATAAGACTAAGAAATGTGAAAAGTAGCGTAAAGACATATGATGTATTATTCTTGAGATGTGAATTGTATGTGTCATGAACTAACATTTGAATGAATTATTTTGTTTCAAGGCGATTTTAGTCTACTCAATGTTCACTGATGTCTTAATAGATCATAATGACAAGATTGAGAAGAGATCTTAAAGGCCAAGTGGCTCCTAAATTAGGAATTGATTCTTTAAAGTCTAATGTGAGATACTTTATCTTAGTAGATGTTTTAAAGGTTTTTGAGATTATTAAATGTTTGCGTGCACCCTAAATATATAATTAGATGGAAAAGACGTTTGTAGATAAAAAGCTATGAGAACGTAGTAAAGTTGTATTTGCAGGATGCTAGTATGCCAACAATTGAAGATTGAGCATTAAAAGCTAGTAGGCTTGTTGCATCAAATAGATAAACTCGAATGGAGGAAAAAAAAATAATTTCTATAGATTTTGTATAGAGTTATCGATGACCTAATGACTAAGTTTGAGAAATTGTAAAATAGTTAATGAATCTGTACATGTCTTGCCTATGAAAATCATTTTCACAACGGCTTAATATGCAAAGCTCTATTTGAATAAGATAGTATCTTTTACATGGTGTACTAGTGTTTTTCACCTCTTATTATAGATCTTTTTAAATAGCCTTGAGCAGTTACTTGGATTTGAGTACATTTTTCATCTTCAGATTAATGGTCAGTCGAAAAAAACCATTTAGATCATGTAGGATATGCTTTATGCTTTTGCTCTATATTTTGGAGGAAGCTAGGACTGACATTTACCTTTGATAGAGTTCGTCTATAATAATAGTTTTTTATACAATATTCATATATATAATTTTTGAGGCCTTATATAGGAAACAATCTAGATTACTGATTAATTGGATTGAGGTTGACGATTCTAAACTTGTAAGGCCAAATTTGATTTAAGAAGTTAATGAAAATGTTAGATTAATTCAAGATTATTTGATAACTACTCAGTGTAAACAGAAATCCTATTTAGATCAGAGATGCCATCCCTTGGAAATTTGGGTGGGAGACTATATGTTCTTACGTGTTTCTCCTACGAAAGGTAGCTTGAGGTTTAGCAAGAAGAATGAATTAAGTCTAAGGTTTATAGGACCCTTTGAGATTCTTAAGAGAGTCTAGCATGTGACTTACTAGTTAGTCTTTCTACTTGATTTTTTGGGAATTCACCCAGTTTTACATATTTCCAAGTTTCAAGAATATATTCATAGCCCTCGTCATATTATACAATACTAAACAATTTAGTTTGACATATGACTTAGCTACAAACAGAAACTAGTGACTTAGTTGATAGACGAGTGTAGCGTTTACACTCTAAGGATGTTGTTTAAGTGAAAATTGTTTGGCATGAATCGTTAGGTGAAGGAATGACTTGGGAACCTAAAGTGACTATACGTGAGAAGTATCCACACTTATTTGATGAATAAGCTTTGTAGAAATTTCAAATTTGAAGACAAGTTTATTTTAATAGGGAGAGAGTGTTACAATACGGAATCAAAAAAGAAGAAAAAAAAGAAAAAGAATAAGCTTTAAAAGGAAAAAAAAAGAAAAAGATAAATATTTGTTATTTAAGTCTTACATAAGAAAAAAGTTTTATATTATTTTAGTTTTAAGTTTCACATCAGAAAAATAGTAAACTCTTTCCCAAAGGAATGGTTATATACAGATCCTAAGAGAGACAAGTTTAATTTCTTTTCCCCCATAGGCTTTTTGCAAAAACGTAAGAGGTTATAGTAAATTTTAGGAATAGAATCTAACATTGGTTCTGATTTTAGGTTATCTTGACTAAAATTAGGTAAATGAATATTTTACTTAGTAACACTTTTTTATGTTTTGCATTAAAAAATTTTGGGTAGTAAATTTAAGCTCTAATATTTAGAAATTTTAGGATTTAGAGATTAAATTAGGTAGTTTAATTGCCTATGATTGATACAAGATTTTAGGTATTTGTATGGCTATAAAATAGTACAGAAAATCTCTAATTCACCAAAGTGAATTGTTGAAGGATGACCTAATTGAAAATTGCTAAGTACTATGAGTATTTTCTATCTACTATATATCTATTTGAAATTTCTTTTAAAAGTTTTGAAATAGATTTTTATTATTAGATTTTGAATATAGTAGAGCTTTTGGGACTCTTGGAATAAGAAAACTTTTGAAAAACTTAGATCTGATTTATAAATACGGTTATGATGATCTATTAATTGAATTAAAAGTTTTTGCTATCAGGAACAATATTGATTTTTCATATTGTCATTTTTTTTGGACTTAGAATGGTTTTGGACCATGGATTGATTTTCGGATTATCATATGTATGAATTTATATCAAAATGGTTTTGGACAATTGACGGATATAGATACGGATATTTTTTAGGTTTATGGAAAGAAAGTTGAAGTTTATTAAAGCTTGAGTTTTCTGATGTAAAAAATTATTATTTTAAAATAAAGTTTTTTTTTGTAAATTTGATATTATTTCTGTTCGTCAAAAATTAATTTATTTTTAGAATATACAATATTATAATTTTTTAAAATTAATTTTCTTGGGATAAATCCTTGTCAAACTCTATATCTAACAGTAATAAATGTTAGCCTGGTGCACATTGTATAATTAAGTTAGAATGTTATATCTAGCTAGTTTAGGAGATAATAACCTAGTGTGTCATGTGGTTAGATTTGAGTATGGCATTTGTCAGTTCAAACTTTAAGCTTGTCAGATTCAGTTCGAGGCTTAGGCTTGCTAAACAGTTAGTTTACCAAAATGTGTGCTCGGTCAATTCAAGCAGTTTGCTTATTAGATTTTGTTCAAGTAGTATGCTTGTCAGATGGTTAGTTTACCTGCGAGCTGAGTGTTTGCTCATCAGTTTTGATTCTACCTAATGAATTCTCCCATATAGATTATGTTTTAATTGGTTACTTCATATTTTAATATATTGAAGATTTTAGTCTATTGACTTATCATTTTGTAAAATCTTTTAGACAAAAATTATTATGACCGCTACTTTGAACTATTTTATTTTAGAAAGTATGATTTTGAAGATATTTTATTGTTTATTAATTATTAATTAATTCTCTTTATACGAACACTTTTTAGGAATTATTCTTTTATATCTTTTTATTGAAAAACTCGTGTCTTTGCTTTCCTGTTTTTAGTATAGTAAATATTAATTGCTCACTGAGTTATAAACTCACCCCAAATTACATATTTTTCAGATACAAATAATAAGATTATTTCTGTTTTTACTCCTTTGGTTTCGTCGAGAGAGTCTTCGATTATTTTGGTGAGCCCAACACATTGTTCATGTGGGAAATTTTGAAATTTTGTTTTGTATTATGTATTTTGGATTTGAAAGCTTTGTGGGTTAATACTTTTAAATGTACTTAATTATTTTTATAAGCAGGATTCATGTTAGTATTACACGTGTTAAATTAAATATTTAATTTATAATAATTTGTTTTTGAGTGAATTGCTGGTGATTGAAATTCACTTTTCTGATATTTTATAAGTCTGAATTTATGCAATATAAGTTATTTGGAATAAAGTATTTTTGAGGCCCTGTGGTGGTTACCTTGGTCTGTCAATTTGGTATTATAGGTTTTGCGGCTTATATAGATCGGTTGAACCTATAATAACCCCTTGTTATACACTAGTGATGAATTCACAGTTTGGCTCATGACACTTCCTTCATGTATCACCTTTCCCTTTCCTTTTAATATCTTTTAGCCCTTTCTTCTTTTGCTAGTAGTAGTTGGTTGCCTTAGGGTGAACTTTGTGGCTGTATCTTAAATTTGGGGTTGAAGGTTTTTGGAAGTTTTTTGTGAAATTTGTGTGGAATATGGTTCTTTTGCGTATATCGGGGGGTGCTAGTGAATATAGTAGTGATTCTCTAGAGATTATAGAACTATCTGACCCTTGGGTTATTAGATTGGTTGCTTGGCATGGTGATGGTGATGTACAAGGTAGAGCCTCAGATTCTGGTGTTCGGGAAAATAGATCGAGTTCACACATATTCATTTAGGAAAAGGTGAGTATGAGAGATAAGAACATGACTGGAGATTGTATAGGGAAATTAATTTAGATAAACTATATGGGCTAGTGTCCTGTAACTCAATTGATCTAATGATTCGTGTAGGTGCTTTTGAGCCTTCAGAAATGGTAGAAGGAACAAATTCCGATCTTAGGGAGCTTAACAGAGAATTAGATGTAGAGGTAGATGCTTTCGTCGGTGGTAATCTTCCTGTAGACGAAGATTATGAGTGAGTTAACTCAAAAGTGTTTGGGATATCTTTAGTCTGAGTCTTCTGAGGATGTGCAAAGATTATTGGAGTGTAAAGATATCAGCCAACACAATGTAGATGATCAAGATATATGTGAACCTTGTGATTTGAACAAGCATATTTGCATGGGTCAGACATTTGATAAAGAGCTTGAATGGTGTTATGTGTTAGACACATTTTTCTGAGATTTAAGCTATAGCTTCCATTCATGAATTTCAAGTGCAATGAATTGACTGTGATGGACATTGCACAGACCCAACTTCATCCTAAAAGTTGAGCGTTCATTTGGTGTTTTCAAATTTTATATCACCACCATGGTTTGACCCTTAACACTTTAAAATTTTTCATTTTTTCATTCTCCTAGAAGACCTGAGAGAGACGTCAATTAGGTATCATTGGCTAGGGTCCAAGGTAAGAAGATATTGAAGTCATTCAAGTCATTCTACAAAGGCTTCAAGCCGCGATGCTTCCTAGTGTGCCCATGATTGGATGTATTTCCCTTTTCCCTTGACTCGAACAGAGTGAGGAAATTCCCTGTGCATTGGAATAAAAACATGGTATTCATCCCTAGGGTGAAATTTGATAATTTGTCACCTTCCAACCAAAAAGAGGTGACATTCCAAATGAAATCACCGACCTTCAAATGCTTAGCACTAATAAAATTGGAAAAATGGCATGGCACTTGATCAATATTTTTGTACGAAACGAACCTCAAAGTTGTTTTTTTTGTACAACCCAAATTTCTAACTTTGGCTCACTTTCTTTTGTTGTAAAAGGCTCCCAAGTTATCCACAAAGGACTTGGAAAAGCAACTAAAAAAAAATCTTCATATGGGGTCATGACGAATAACCCTAGGCTAGACACTTTGAATACGAGGAGATCATAGGTTTAGGTTAATCCATGGATATGATCAACCCGAACTGATCTAATGGTAAATTTTTAGGTTGGGTTATATTGGATTGGGTATTCGAATTAGTTTGTGTTGAAATTGAAAGAACTAGATATGAATCGGTGTAAACACCGTATTTTTCCCCTATTAATATAAAATTTCTCAAAAAAATTTAAGAATCATGAAATGTGAATAAGCCAATCCAAAAGTTGAAATTCAAAACATTTTTAAGCTAATTTACTCAGTAATTAAATTTTTATAAAAAAAGGGGCAAAAATCATATAAAAGGAAACATGAAAAAAATAAAAGATTGAAATAAAAGACAAAAATTAAAATCCTATACCTAATTTTGAGTCACTTGGTCTTATTTTTTTTGTTAATCCATAATTCATGAATTTAGCTTACAAATTCTAGCTTATATCCTTCTTAACCCAAATTTGCGCCAAACCCATGATTCTTGAATACAAGACCCATACCCATGTGTTCCTGATTTGCTTCATTTCATTCTCATCAAGGAACCAAACACACCCAACACACCACACATCATCAATCCACCCATACTCTGAAGTTGAGCTCACGGCAGGCTCCAAACATTGCTCAAGCCACCCCCACACAATCACACATTCACATTTTCTTTCTCTCATAAGCACACACACACTGATACAAAAGGGGGACCATATGGTTATAAAAGAGAGGAGAGCATATAAGAAAAAGGGGGGATATGGGCTGGCAGCAAAGGGGACCACTCACTCATGTTTCAACTCCTCATATCTTCGCTGCGCTACACTGCACGGAGACACCAAGCATCGCCTCACCATCTGCATAGACCACACCATCTCAATTTCTCCATTCCATGCTTTCACTCTCACTTTTCTCATTCCACAACACACGCACAAAAGGGGAGAGGGAGGGTGATATTGGAAGGGGCAGAAAAGCACATGCAAGAAAAGGAGAGCTAGAGAGGAAAAGAGGAAGCCATTTTTTCTAAGGAGAAAGTTTTTCTTCTTTCATAAGATGGCCCATGGCACTACATGTCTTCCATAACCAAATCCTCATGCACAAGCACCCTATTGTTGCTGTCCCCACATTTGAGCCATCAAAGACAAACGAATTTGCATAGCCAATGACGTGAACTGTTGAACTCACTCAAATTAACCAGGCATATAAAGAAATTTGTAATATAGGACAATCTGAATCGTCTCCCAAAGATTTTTGCATAGGACTAAATCACTCAATTGAAACAATCAACAAGGGGGTTTTAATTCTATTGAAATTAAAGCAAGAGATAAAATAAAATAAATAATTTAAAAGCAATCAACCCAGAATTGAGGTTTCAAGGACATCCATCACTAGACAAAGAATTACTGAATTTTGTGGTTTGACCCTAAACAAATCGGAATCCTTGCATTCATATAAGAACCCTCTCTACTAAACAATCACCTAGCATTTAATCAAACACTTGGCTCGTTCACTCATGCCATCGCACAGTGTTCACTTCAACCTGTTTTGATTTTAAGTCCCTTGGGTTAATCAACCTAAATATTAAATCTAACATTTAATCCTTTCCCCTGGATGATCAAAATACAAAAATCATGGACAAACCTCATCCGCTCAGATTCAACATACACAATCGTGTTGCTCAATTCGAGTAAAGGAGGAAGACAAACGGATTCAGTTCATGAAGAGCACCGGTCCTCTGGATTCAACAGCAGAATCCTCAACTCATGGGTTGATTAAATGGAAAGTTAGCCTACCATGGCTGGGCTCAAAACAGAAAACGAAAAAAGAAAGAAAAAGAAGAACAAGATGAACAGAAGAGAGAAAAAAAGAGAGGTGTTTTTGATCCAGAATTTCCCAAATGTCCAGCCGTTTTTCGTGTTTTCCCTAATCTGCTATCTTAACCTAAAACTAAACCGGGTCAGGGGCTCCAAAACGGGCCCAAATTAAAAACATAACTAATGGTTTTGGTCCAGGTAATTTGGACTCCTAATTACAAAGTTACGCCTAATTAACTAAACATAGCTCTAGAATTCTGTGACTGACTTTGGCTCCAATTTTGACTAACCTTCTTGTTCGAATTTGGCTTTGAAGCCTATAATACCATTTGTAGCTCTTTGAATTATCTGCAAAACGAAACAAGAATGAGGTTAATCGGATACCTAGAACAAAAGTTATAATCAAAATACTGGAACAATGTAAATCTGAAAAATTAGCACGAAATGAATTAAATCCAATTAAAAACCCCAAAGTCCAATTTAGACAAAAACCATTAATTATACACTAAACAACCCTAAAATCATTAATCAAATGCAACAATTAAGTGTGATAAAATTTAATTATCAATGCCCCACACTTATCCTTTTGCACTCTTGGGCAAAATTAAAAACTCAAAACAAAACTAAAGAAATGATAAAATAAAAGATAAAGACTAAAAGATAAACCTCTCGTTTCTAACAATTGTGAAGGATGCAAAACTTGAACAGAAACACAAAACTTTTTCAAATGATCAACCAATCATGACAG
Source organism: Castanospermum australe (assembly GCA_019955255.1). Lineage (NCBI taxonomy): Eukaryota > Viridiplantae > Streptophyta > Magnoliopsida > Fabales > Fabaceae > Castanospermum > Castanospermum australe. The sequence continues at coordinate 65,189 of NSJW01000024.1, forward strand.
AAATTTCTTCATCTCAAATTATAAAAACATGGCAATCTCAATTGGTGATGCTAATCAACACAAAATGGCCTCTCAAGGTATGCTTCTCATCAATCTCTCAAGTGTATAGGACAGCAAGTGTATACTCAAATTCACTCAAGAAAATTGCCCTACCATAAGCTTGCTCAAATTCTACTTCTCCACTTCTCAAAAACATGCATACACAAATCAAGAGGACTATTATCAAGTTGTAATGGGGCTATGGGAAGGCATGGACAAGTTTGGAAATGAAAGGTAGTACCAAGAAATTTAAAAGAGCATTAGTCAAGAAACACAAAGTTTGCTCAAAACTAACTAAGTGAAAAATGCACTTTACAAACAAATCGCCTTTTTCAAACAAAACTCTTTTCCTTCCCAAAACTCATTATTACACCAAAATTTTTCTCAAATTGACTTTTTTTTTCATTTTCTATCATATATATTTTTTTCATATTTTCTTCTTCTATTTTTTTTTGAACAATTCCACAATTACTTACACGAGCACAATGACCAAACTAATGCCAAATGACAATTAGCATCAAATACCCCCACACTTAAAATGTTGCACGCCCTGGGCAACCCCCACACTTAAACACAACACTAAGGTTAAACCAATGCTCAATAAATTTCCAAGGTGCAGAATAAAATAAGTTTTACACTTAGCTTGTAATGTGGCTAAAGACAAGGATGATACAAAAAGGCACGAAGGGGCTTAACCAACGGGATAATAATGCAAGGGATGGCTATCTGGCCAAAGGGTAAATGAAAAAAATGCTCTATCATATTTGCATGCCAGTGAAAAATGCATTCAAAAAGAAAAAGGGCAAGCTCTAGAGAATAAAATCATGAGCAGAAGCACACAAGAAAGAAAGAATGGCAGAAAATAAATTCCATTCACACAGGCCCAAAATCTGACAAGGGTCAATACCAGCATGCAATCAGCATCAAAAAAATCAACTACCAAGTCAGATAATCTAAAAGTTGAGAAATTCAGTCTAACCAGAATGACCTCAAAAACGAAATATCCAAGTTCAACACTATGTACATTTCAACAATTATCACAAGGAGGGTTCAGACTGTATTATTCGCAAAATCCTGTTATTAACAATCAGAGTTAAAATTAAAAGTGCAAAGAGAAAATAGAGAAAAGTGGAAGAAGACTCCCCATCCTCCAGGGGGGTAGTGGCATTAGTGAGCCTAATCTCTGCTCCACAGGCTGCTGCTGGGGTCCCTTATAAAAATGCTTAAGGCGATGTCCATTCACTGTAAAGTCCTCCTAGTACGCTCATCACACAGTTCTACTGCATCAAAGGAAAATATTAGTAATCACAAAAGGACCATCCCACTAGATCTAAGTTAACCAGGTATAAATTTTGAGACGGGAGTTAAATAAAGGACTTTCTGGCCCATAACAAACTCTTTTCTTAGGATTTTGCTTATCATGGATGCCTTTGTCTTTTCCTTGTATAAACACGAACTCTCATAGGCACCAATCTAAGCTCTTCCAACTCTTGCAATTGCAGCTTCTCTCCACCCTGAGGCCAAATCCATGTTGCCTACTTAATGGCCAAATGCCTGAGCTCCAACTCTATCGAAAGATGAATGCTTTACCAAAGACAAGCCGATAGGGAGACATTCCAACGGAGTCTTGTAGGTAGTCCGATATGCCCACAGCGTCATCTAGCCTCTTGCTCCAATCTTCTGGTTAGAGTTACAGTCTTCTGAAGGATTTACTTAATCTCTTTGTTCGAGATTTCATTTGGCCATTGGTCCTGTGGGTGGTATGCTGTGGCACCTTGTGAATCACTCCATACTCCGTAATAAAGCACCCATGCTTTGGTTATAAATGAGAGCCTGGTCATTGATAATAGTTCTAGGAACACCAAACCTGCAAAAAATGTGAGACCTGACAAAAATCTACAACCACAGCAGAATCATCTCCAGGTGGCTTTGCCTCAACCCATTTTGAGACATAATTACAGCCAGCAATATGTAAGTAACCATGGAAAACAGGAAATGTACCCATAAAATCAATACCCAAACATCAAAACTTCACAAAACAGTATATTTTAACTGGGGTATCTCATGCTACGGGAAATACTCCCTACCCTTTGACAGTTCTTACATGACTTACAAAAAGATATGAATCATGAAATAGGAAGACCAAAATAACAGAATCTAACACTTTCCTAGTAGTTCTTTGGGGTCCAAGTGATCACCACAGGCAGAAAGCATGGCAAATGTAAAATGGAATGAAACTCATTATCAGGCACACATCTCCTAATTACTTGGTCATTACAGAGTCTCCACAAATAACGGTCATCCCAAACATAGTATTTAGATTCACTTTTCATTTCAGAGTCTAGGCCCTAGTGGAATCAGCAGGTAAAACACCAGCAACCAAATAATTTACCAAGTCAGCATATCATGGAAGCTTACCTTGCAGCTGTAAAAGCTGCTTATCAGGAAAATCATCCCGAATGGGAGAGAGGTCAGAAGGATGGTGAGTGATCGACTCAAGTGATCAGCTACCCAGTTCTCTGCTCCATTTCTATCCTTAATCTCAATGTTGAATTCTTGGAGCAACAACTCCACCCGAATGGTCGAGGCTAGCATCTGCCTTTTTTTAAAAGAAACTTCAAGGCTGCATGGTCAGAAAAGACAAATCACCCTAGTATCTAGTAGATATGACCTAAACTTATCAAGTACAAAACTAAACAACCAAAAGTTCTTTCTCAATGGTTTATGTGTAATTAGACTGGGCAGAATCCAAAAGTCTTGGGGCATAGCGCATGACATGAAGGGGCCTTATTGACCCGCTAAGCAAGAACTGCACCAAAGCATAGTGGAGCATCGCACATCAGCTCAATATGGAAGAGACCAATCTGGCGACTGGATCAATCGAGTTGTGGTCCAGGCAGCGCTTCAAAATGGATTAAAGGTCGCTTACACTCATCACAAACACAAAATCTGTTCGTGCTGCAGAAGGTGGACAGGGGCCCGGGATCTGCTGAAGTTCCTGGATGAAGCACCGGTAGAATACCTCATGACTCAAGAAAAAGAACCGCACTTTCCCGCACAGACGCGGGTAAGGTATAGGCAGAAAAACTTTCTTATCTTAAGCAGGATTTACCTCAAATAACTTC